>KN832874.1:1238588-1269196 GCA_000827325.1 Oidiodendron maius Zn | reverse complement strand
AGGAGGCTGTGCAGCTCCTTGAACATGTAGTCAAGATTAGGGAGAGGACGCTTGCCGAAGACCACCCAGATCAGCTGGCATCACAGCATGAACTCGCCGGAGCTTATAGAGCAAACGGACAGGTAAAGGAGGCTATACAGCTCCTTGAACATGTAGTCAAGATTCAGGAGAGGACGCTTGCCGAAGACCACCCAAATCGGCTGGCATCACAGCATACACTCGCTGTAGCTTATAGAGCAAACGGACAGGTAAAGGAGGCTGTGCAGCTCCTTGAACATGTAGTCAAGATTCAGGAGAGGATGCTTGCCGAATACCACCCAGATCGGCTAGTATCACAGTATACACTCGCCGGAGCTTATAGAGCAAACGGACAGATAAAGGAGGCTGTGCAGCTCCTTGAACATGTAGTCAAGATTCAGGAGAGGACGCTTGCTGAAGACCACCCATCTCGGCTAGCATCACAGCATGCACTCGCTATAGCTTATCAGGAGTATGAAAAGATGTAGAGAACTGGTTGGAGAGCATTCTGCCCCTGTCATACGTACTCCATTAAGCTGACACTTTACTAGGTGCCAAAAGTACTGCATTGGATATCTCACACCCAGCGAAACCATTGCATGGAGGTCTCCGCAAGGCCTTAACGAAGATTCTGCAATGCAGCCGGTCAAGTAAATTCTACTAGTCCTAGGTTTGAGCCTAAGGACCTGTTTCGATGCCTGCTATCCCTCTCTTTATTCGTACCCAAATTCAGTCGCAGACTATCCAAACTGAATCGTGTTTGAATACCTTATAATTATTTGTGAAAGTGCCCCGAAGTATGTTCCGGGATCAAGGAGTTTAGGCTAGTGACAATAGGAACTACCTGGGGACATCTAAGTAAGGTCCAGTGCGGTCAAGACGGCGACGATAAAGAAAACGACGACCCTTCCTGTATCGAACAACTATTATATCCCACGTTATGAAAGGATGACTGTGCAGCCGAGGACCAGCGTCCGAACAATAAAGCCTTCGGAGTTGGGGATGCAACTGCTGCGGAGAGAGGCGTCTCTCTTGATGAGAACGGATTAAACACCCACCGATGACTCAAGCGGTTCTTAAGTTATCAGCTCTCAACTGTTCCTCTCTAGCAGGGCTCGACCACTTCTGACGGAGAACTCATATCATCAGCAGTGCCATTGCTGTCCATCCCTATGTTGGGCGGATCCATGATATGGGCTCAATGGCGGTCCAAGGCTTGGCCATGGTCAGCATGGGCGAAGATCATGAATCCTCAACCTCAGGTGAGAAGAGACAGTATCTCATGGGGATTGGCGGTGCAAATAATCTGCTCAATCTGCCGGCAATGACGGTGCCTGACAGTCGATGGATACCCGGCGTTCCTCGACACACAGCGAAGCAGGGAGTATTTCGATCGTCGTCGATGATGGCTCAATAATCGCTACATCCGTGCTGGGAATAAACCGCCGGCTCCGATACGGATGAGCTTTTCCATGCCTTATCTTGGCTGCGACCACTGTTCGTGGGACATCAGCACCGTAATCTTACCTCCGTTCTCCTTCAGTCCAGTTTTCTTTCTGAGGAAACGTTAGAACGAGCTCGCCTTGTGCAATGGTGCGAAAGGGAAGGAGAAGCAAGATGAGAAAGGAGCATGTTTTGGGTAAGACTCGAAGAGATTTCATGGTGAGATTACTTTGTAGAGAACAACGGTATGCGAGGACCTTGGCACACGTAGAAAGGAACAAGAGCGAGAAAAGACGCGTGAGAACGAGAGGTTCTGGAGATACTCTAGTTTTACCCCTCTCATTTAGGGTCCTTTTGCCTGGAAAGCTTATCTTTGCACACAGCGGCTCGTGCACGGCTACGGCGTACCTCCTTTGTAATAAGTTTTCGCGGTTTGATTTACGGGATGCTCCCGCACTTGCAGCAAGGGAAATGAACCTGTCCCGTGTGTACCTGTATTGTAGTCGTGGAGTGTCTCATTTCCCCGTCATCTTCAGCCTCATCCCGCCTTCATACAGAAATAACCGACGTTCCAGGCACAAAAATACATGGCAGGGCCGCCAGTGGAATGTTATCTCGTAGCGCTGGCCCACGAACACCACTTGCTAACACAGTGGAACGAGGCTGCCCAACTCACTGTAATCCCCTTGCCTCGAAATATCTCCGGCGGAAACCGTTTTGTTTGGAGGGAAAGTTCTCTAGGTGATCTGCTGAGAAGATAGCGTGGAGGCAGCCTCAATAACGTGAACTTATCCGAATCTCTGATGCAAGGGCCAGATTATTCTCCAATTAAGCTAGAATACCTCTAATAGCCAGATACTGGACTTTACTTTAGGACTACTGTATACTGTCTATTTTTAGATACAGTGAGCACGTGCGACCTACGCAATACTGTAGTGTTAATTAGTCTGTTCCGCTCTGGCTTCTTACCACCAGAGATTATTTCCAGCCTTGCCAATGTATCGCGCGCCATCTCTTTGTACACGCTCTTTGCTAGCCTCTGATTTAGTACTATCAATTACGAATGAGTTTTCTGGTAGCAATTCTTCTGAAGGTTTTTTTCTTAGGGTTACCTTTTTCTTCCTTGGCTGAGAATTGTCTCCGTATACCCTCTGATTTGCTTGGCTGGGCCTGTAGCGTGTTCCCGTCACAGAACTGCACCGCAAAAAGCAAAACCCCGCAGCTGAATACACTAGCGAAGCTGAAAGATGAATTCGTAGCTCCTCCCTCTGTTACTACAACCTTCAAAACGTTCGTATTAGTCTGTTTCCCCTACCTGTGGCATAATCAATCTTACAACTTGACTTTTCTTGCGTCTTAATTATCGTGGCCACTGATCCTTTGATCAGGCCCGGCGAGACTCGCCATCCCGCTGGTCCCGCAACTAGTTCGCCGCTTCACAAGCCGGAGCACAAGACCAGGGCCAGCAGCGCGCAACACGCCATGGAGCAGACTCTTCAAATTGACAGGATGGCCCTTCAGGGTACCGCGCCATTCGAGCCTGAACACATATCAGTGGAGCTGACCATACACAGCGCTGCCTGAACCGTCCGAGTTTTGCACGCGATGCTACGTTTGTGGACAGGGTACGGCTATTCAACGGCACACATATCCTCTGTGAATACCAAGAGCGACCGCTAATGCACACGGATGTTAGGCATTAAATGGGGAGTTGAAGTCATATACTGCTTTCAATGTGGCCATAACATTTGTAAACAATGCGGGTGGTGCGACACGTCTCACAAGCCGACTTTTGCTATCGTCAAGCACGAGGTATACTCTGCCACCACGGATGTCTACAAACCCACAAGCACGTGCAGATCTTGTAAGAACACTTACCGTGCGAGATGGGAATGCACCACTTGTAAGGAGACTACATGTTGCTGTTGTGTCTACGACAAGGGCATGTCCGTTACGTTCGTATCTCAGCACCTCACCGCGCATAACAGCACACACAAGCATTTTCTGGCCATCATGCCACCCACTTGGTCGCATTCTGTTCGACCTGCAGCCAAGTTGCCCCACGCTCAATGCCTTGCTTCTGACCCTGCTATCTTTACGCACTGCGGTCGTTGCTTATCTGGTGCGGCTCCTTTCGGGCAGAACCACAGCCTGCCTCCGCTAACTCTCTGCAGTGATTACCTGGGACTCTTGCACGTACCAGTGCCGGCCGTGCGCTCTGGAGTATAGCACGTCTCAGCGTCTATGCTCTATGTGCTATGCGGAAGTTGACCAACACGGTCACCAGTTCTCGCGCCTCTTCTACCGAATCGCCGCTCCATCCCAGCCAGCTAACCAGCAGATTCGGTTGATCTGCAACAGCTGTCCCGAGCTGAGTACGAGGTCGGCTGCTATTGTGCTCTTACTTGTGCTAAAGTTGTACAGCAGATAAACAATGGAACCCCCAGCTGGAGTTTGCGCACTCTCACTACGACATCTCCTTCTGCATTACCAAAGAGAGAGCTGACTATACAAGACTCCTTCGCTTCAGAACATGTGCAACTGCCGCTCGTCCTTTGATTCGGCTATGGGCGCCCAAGCCAATGTGCTCGCGATGCAAAGAATGTGAGTGCCTGTATTTTGAATTTGCCATATGCCATCATATCCATTCGCAATTTGTTAACAGCGCTGTCGATATCTCTTACTGACTGATAGGAAGTTTTGAAGTACGGGTCTACTGTTAAGGTCTGCTTGCAACGAGGATGCCGCACCTCCTATTGTTCAGCATGCGTTGAAAGGCGCTTCGCCGCCGCGCATGAGCATAAAAAGAGCCTCTCTGGCGTCATGCTGCTCCTGACCCCAGCGGTTGCAAGCATTGGCATGACTCACAGCGACGCTGCGAAAGCTTATCATTCTAACAAATCTCATCTCATTAGCTGCTCTAACTGCGGTTTAGGTGAGGGGCCCAACTCTTCTCATGTTCGATATGGCTAACTTGCTAAAAGGAGAATCACTGTTGTTCTTTGAGGGTCTATTCTGCAACAGCTGTAAACGCAAAGGGCTCTGCATCTCATGTTTGGCTGCTGGCGCTTACTCGAGCTTATCACCTTGTACTTGTCCGGATCCCAGACCCTGCTTCAACTTCGGCCTGCGATCTCCTCAAGTATTTGCGTGCAAAGAGGACCCTCTCAGCACGCCAGACGCCTCACTCTCTGCCCCGTCTTTGACCCTTCCCCCAGCCTTCCCCTATGAAAAATTTTCCCCTAACCTCAAGGAACCAATTCGCCTGCTGCGTATACATCCTGGGCACCAGGCGGACAAAGTCAAGTTTACCTTGCAGACCCATTCTTTGCTCTCCTGTCCCGACTACGAAGCGATCTCTTATAGATGGGGAGGGGCGCCCATCCCCATCTATTCCGACGCTGGCACACCTTTTCTCGGCTCCCGAAATCTTGTCACCGCCCTCGTCGCACTTCGCCATCCAGACAAGCCGCGCATGCTGTGGGCTGACGCCATTTGCATCAACCAAGGAGACAAGAAGGAGAGAGAGCAACAGGTCAAAAATATGGCCAATGTGTATCGGCAGGCAGCCCAAGTTCTGGTGTGGCTTGGCCCAGGTGACCGCGATACAGAGGGCATCTTCGGGTGGATATCTGGAGAGCGGAAGCGCCAGATTCAAATTCAAACAAAGATAGCACGAGCCCTTCGCGGCCAACCACCTGAAATGTTCGAAAAGCTGCGCAAGTACGCTAACGTCGACCCAAAGGTCAACGCAACTATGCGTGAACTCGTCAGAGAGACGGTGCATGTTCTCCGCTCAGACATGGACAAGTTCTTGGAGAAACCCTACTTTACCAGAGTCTGGGTTGTGCAGGAAATCTACTACGCAACCAGCATCCAGGTGGTTTGCGGCTCCAGCGCAATCGACTGGGACACGTTTGTCGCCGCTTGCAGCACGTACGCGCAATCGAAAGGTCTCCAAGATCAATTTCCTCGCACATCTGGTACCACCCCAGGCCCTTCCGCCCTTGCAGCATTTAGACGCCAAAAGTCACTGTCTGGTCCCGCAACGCTGGACGAGATATTGGGCGGCGGTGGCTCCTGGTTCAACACGAGGATCGCTGGAGAGACACTAGTCGCAACGGGCCGAACCACTTCGAAATTGTTCAACTTTGCTAAGAGAAAGGTACGCAAGATTACTGAAGCAGTAAAACCAGTCGAGCGCCCGTGCGGGGATCTGCTCACCGTCCTGACCACCTTCTGGAGCTACAATGCCACCGATCCGCTCGACAAGATCTATGCCTTACGCAATCTGGTCCGAGACTGCGATGTCGAGGTTAATTACGATAAAAGCCTGCCTGAACTCTTCAAAGACGTCGCCATTGCCATCATGCAGCAAAGTGGCAGCTTGGAATTGTTGACCATGGCAAACTGCGCCAGAAAAACAGCCCTTGGCCTTCCCTCGTGGGTCCCAGATTGGACCAACTTTGACAGCGGCTCGATGCCATTGCAGCTGAACCAGGCATACCGGCAAAACGTTTTCGAAACCCCGTACATGCTCCCTTACACAGCCAGTGGAAATGGAAAGTCACCTATGCCCGTACCAACTCGCGACGGTGATATCTTGACTGTATCTGGATATTTGTTTGATGGCCTCGGGACCGTTGGCCTCAAGATGCCCAATTTTAACTTTTTCTGGAATTCAATGAGTGCGTGCCGTCTGCAGTCACCAGAATTGCCTCTCTTTTGCTAATTGCTTGCAGGTAGAAGTTCGCGCGACGGCGTCATGGAATGCTTGTTCAATTGGGATTCCATTGGAATGAGCCCACCTTCGTCGCCGACCGACCAGTCAACGATGATAGAAGCGCAAGCCGAAGAAGCATACTGCCTGACCCTCTCTCGAGGCACGTATTGGGTTGGCCTTGGTCACCGTGCTCCTGCACTGGCCGAGTTTCACAAATGGCGCACTGCTCTCTGGTCCATTCACCAGTCACACCTGACCCGAGGGGATGCTGAATTGGCCTTTTTGGCAGATGAAGATTCACGCTTTTCGAGGGTGGGAATCTCCAGTTGGCGTAATTACACACTTGCTAGGGCAAAAGCTGGGTCCCTGGTCATGGGGATTGGGGAAATCAAGGAAGGTGATGAAATTGCGCTGCTGAAGGGCTGTGCGTTGCCTTTGATTGTAAGACACACTGATGTTCCTGGTCGGTTTAAACTTGTAGGTGCTGCATATGTGCATGGAATTATGGAGGGACAGGCGTGGATTGAGAGCAAGTGCCGACCTATGCAATTTGGGTGACCGGACCACCATCTCCCAGCTTAATCTATTCCTAGCTAGTGTGATTGAAATAGAGCTATCCGTAATTAAAACGGATTTATCGCTATAGAATATCCGACTGCAAGCTCATGGGAAGTTTTGAGGTCCGCATACGCACGCCTGCCCCCTCCAGTGAGGATCAACACGAGTAGCCGAAGCGCACGATTTAGAGCCCGGGCAGAAATCCAGTATCTAGGAAAGACAAGCAGGGCTTTGCAATAATTCAGAGTGATTCCGTTAGGAATGCTGAAGGATCAAGACCGTTGGCTGATCTTCACTCACCTCCAGGTGGCGTCTAATGCAGGCGCTTTTAACGCATAGACAACACAACCGCGCCATATGTTCAACTTCTTACAGGCTAACGGCAACATATTATACTGTTTCCTCCAAAGATACCCCTGGTCGGAAAGGAATTATATCTCAATGCCTGAGGACATAGCAGTGCAGAGTTTCGTGAATAAAGAACGCGTTGTTAAAATCACTGTTTTAAAAAGTGTGCCGTTGGGGAGTGTCCCGATCGTGACGCTCTCAGGGTTCGCAAGCATCTCGGCGGGCATCATCCGCGTATACATAACTGCCAACGCAAACGAGTGAACCGATACAATGGAGTGATATACATCTCGGATTCTTAAGCTTTTCTCTCAGAAACAATTTGGTTACTGCCATCAAATAGTTCAGGCAAAACTAAGTTGAACGTTGTTTAATCTCAGAACTTCATCAATCCCATATGGGCCATAAAATTTCTCATTGTCTTTGCAATTTCCCCAGACCCACCCCAGAACCATCAATACGCGCCTACTTCCGTGCATTTCATGACCCTGGTGCCGAAGACTTGAAGCCAGGAGTTGCTGGTCCTCTACCTTCGTCAAGCAAGAGCCAGTGGTCAAGACTGCCCACAAAAGTGTCGTCCATAATGTACTGTCCAACGGAAGACTTTTAAGCAATTCTAGAAATTCGCTGCAATTGTGGTCAATTTGCACCATGAGGTGATCTGCGGGGAGCCCCCGCCCATTAAGGGCTATTCGCAGGAAGATCAGAAGAGCGTGTTGGTAAATCAGCCCAGCTGTGCATGCCATATTGTCTAGTTCTTTACTAATTGGCTGGAGGGTCTCAGGAGATCGTGGATGCGGCTCCCACTCCAAGATTCGAAGCTCGAAGTCGCAAAATTCCTTTATTAGTTCCGCATCTTCATGTCTTGGAGAAGTTATCGCTTGTTTGTGAGCAAATTGGGCAATTTGGGGGATAAGCTCGAACAGTTCATATGCGTAGCCAAACATAAATCCATGGTTGTTGGCCGTGCAGATCAGCAGGCGGATAGAACCCGTCAGTTCCTTTATGATGCTAAGATTGACCTCGTTTGGCTCAGTGGTTAAGCCAACATTATTGGCCACAATTTGAAGATAGGCATATTGCTCCAGGAGAAAGCATACAAAAGTCTCATCCATTGACTGCAGGAGCCTTTGCGCCATAGGTAAGATCGCTTTGCATGCTTTCAGATGATAGAGGATTGCACCTTGCATATTACCATCGACGCCCTGGTTCATATCAGCATATTCGATTGCTAGCGCCAATGATACAGATTATTAATTCCACTGGCGAGGCAGGTTTCCTTCAACGCACCTCGAACTGACACAAAAGGAGCAACAACACTAGGAGATTGAGACACTCGTTGCGATTGCCTTTCCCCACATTTGTCACTTCGTATTTGACAGAGCGCAGTGCAACGGCGTAATGGGAACGCGCTAAAGCTGTTGAAGTTTCATCGCGGAATGACAAATGAGAGCTGCTGAGGGCCAGAATGGCATGCAGAACGCCATCGTTTGTGGAGGCCAATGGCAGCAAGTGTTTTATGAAAGGCTTGTCAGTAAAATTAACAGCTGCTATCATGGAAGCAGTCCGCTCAACGTAGTGTTGGAATAGTCGTTGTGCGCTAGGATCGTATTGAAGCTTCGGCCACCAAGATGGAGAAGTGCTGAGAGGAGAAACGGTCGAAGAATTTGGCAGCATGACAGTTGTCACGTTTCGGAAAGTGACCAAATCGCTTCCAGAGTTCAGTGTAGAGCCGTTAGAAGAGAGTGGTTCTCCTGATAGCACCTGCGGAGCCGGGGGATTAGGTCCCTCTGGTGAGTTACGCCCCGCGTAGTTGGGGTCACGATCTCTGGCGCAAGTTTTAATTAAGAACTTTGCAGGATGCTTCCGATGGGTAGATGGTGTGGGCCAAGAGCACAG
This sequence comes from Oidiodendron maius Zn, assembly GCA_000827325.1. Classification (NCBI taxonomy): domain Eukaryota; kingdom Fungi; phylum Ascomycota; class Leotiomycetes; family Myxotrichaceae; genus Oidiodendron; species Oidiodendron maius. The sequence continues at coordinate 1,260,207 of KN832874.1, read as the reverse complement.
CAAGTGATTTCGAGAGCATCCGTTGCACACGGGTTTATGTTCGTCGCATTTCTTTCGTCGCGCTCGGCAGGTGAGACAGCCATTCTTCCCCCGTGTGAATTTTCTTATCTCGGGCTTGGGGAGGAGGGTTAAAGTCTGTTGCGTATCTTTGTCGAATACTAATAGTGCTTCCATGAGCTAAACATTTTTGTCCTCTCATTCGTGAGGAACAAAGTTGTAGTAGAGCTGGATAGATGATTACTGTATGTTGAAGTCATACCAACAACTGTAACTAAATTGAAGTAGGCTAACCTCCCAGGGGAAATTTGCCGAACACATCGTTTATTTCTTGCTCTGAAAGACAAACTTGTAGGCATACCATCGCCGCCGTCTCAGGACGGCCCTATTTCAAACCCCATTTTTAAAATCATGAAATCTATACGGACCTACGGTCGCTCTGGGAACTTACTGAGTTCCAGGTAGTTTACAACTGAGAATTTCAAAGAACTAATAATTGACACCCAGGTCCATGTTACGTAGTATGAAAAGACAATGTCCTTGATAAAATCACCAATAAGCAGCCTTAATTGTTTCTTTCTGGTCGAAGAAGATCTAGTGTATTATTCAACACAAATTTAATGGTATTGGTGGACAGCAGAACACCTTGTTCTCGGGTCTTGTGAAATTTGGTCCGAGAAATGCCAATATCAATGCTAGCTAGCAGAACTTTGGACGCTGGCGAGTAAGACGAGTGAGTACATGTATCAAACCCATATGGCTCTGCCCATTGTGATAATTTTTGGGGCATTCTCTCTATCGTATGATAGTAGTTGTCTGTTGCTTTCCCGTCGATTGCTCTTTTCAGCAAGCAAAACAGCTGCTAGCCACTCACTACGACGAATGCGGAGTTCCACGGGCGAAAATTCATAAAAGAAAAGCACAATTAGTAGTGCTTACGTTCATATTGTTCCAGCTTATCATCCGTGACAGGGTGTGATTGGGCAGCCGCGTAGAATGTTCTAATACTCTACCCCGACTATAAGTATGACCGCTTGTCGTATAGGCTGTCGAGGGTATGAGAGTGGTGGAAGTAGCTAAAGTCTAGTACCACCATATATTAGTGTCCCGATTAATGGAAGTGTGAGGCGTCGGACAACTGACTCGGACCATAATGAAGTCTTGTAAACTGGCATATTCATGCCTCGTACCTTAGAAATGCAGTATAATCCGACAACAAAATTTGTGAAGGTAAGAGCAATTAAGAGATTCCAATCGTATAAAGTAATAACGTCCAGTGAATAGATGGCCGTGTCTTACCTTGGAAGCGGGGTCGTTAACGTCATGAAGGCAGCTTCGCTGACTGCCATTCCAATGAAGATAAGATATAAATTGAATAAGCCCGAAGATAATAAAAGCCCTATCAATGTATTTGGTTGTCACGGATAGTCTGAGCGATATGATTATGGCAGGAGCGCGCATAGGGGTAGCGTATTGGGGTTGACAGCGGGGAGGAATGGAAACTATGCGGAAAACATTCTCCCACAGTTTGTACTTTCCTCTGAATTTATAGCCCCAGCTAACAGCTGGTTAGGGTACAAATTTGTGGTGGCAAGCCACATAGGTACTAATTGAAACCTGCATATTTAACCAAATATCTGGGACAATCTCATGTGCGTACGATAAGGGAGTTGTGTGCTCTATCTAGTAACGGTATTATCTCCAATAATTTTTCAATTGTCTGAATTATTATCATATTCCTGGAGTCCAAGCCGTCTATGTATAATGCAAGTATAACTATATGAAAGTATATATACTACAAGCTTTAAGAGAGCACTCGTACAATAGAGACCCAAAAACTTGGAACTGGGTCGCGGTGCTATGCAAATGGATGTCACTGTTCTATCACTGGAGCATCTACGAAATATACAAAACTTGAGTCTAAATTCCATATGATTGCTCAATACTGCGTCGCCTCCTTCCCTCTCACATGTAGAGACCACGATTGATCATGAAAGTCCGTTCGTGACCAGTCTGCTCTGGATCAACGACTTTTGCGGAATAGCAAAATCCATTTCGCGGCCCGCACGTCGCCGAAGCCTCTTACAAAGTGAATGAAATCCAACACGGATGGAAATATCACGCCATTGCCTGATGAACACCCAGGTCTTCACTTTCACTTGCCAGAGATAAGCGCGGTTAGACCAATTTGGTTAAGCGTATTACTGTTAGTGCTGACCTTCCTTAGGCTTTCGCCACCCCGCCTTTTCTTGCCATTTGGAACATGACAAGGGTGGCCAGTGCTTGCATGGTAGCGGTACTCTAACAACGTTCAGGATAGTTATTTTGAATTGAGATACTTGGCTGCAGATAAGCGCGGTTAGACAGATTTAGTTAAATGTGCCGGAATATGCACTGACTGCCCAAATCATAGCTCCCCCGCAGGAGTTCGGGTGAGACGCTTCACTCCGAACAGAACCACTGTTAAAGGAATTGGATTCTAGTGCTGCAACGGGCATCTCCTGCGCCAATCCTCAATGCAAAAGTGCCCCGCAGGAGTTAAGTGATACATTCCCATGCTTTTAACGAATGGGACGGGATGGCTGGATCTTCATGGTTACCTCAATATGAACGGGCCACACTGCTTTCAACAAATACTTAGTGTCGTATATACCCTTAACAATTCTGCAGTTCATTTTCAGGGAATATACAGCCTGCAAAGATTTATTGGCGAACACTGGGATCTGTCTGGGGACAGACCCTAACTCCTAATTTCGACAAGATTAAACTCTCAGGATATTTCCAGGGTTATTAATGGCGCTGCAGAAACTGGCCATGAAGTTGCTACATCAATCAATCTCAGAGTCAAATGCAAACATTGATTCCATAGGCATATGGTCTAATGATATTCGTTGAAAATTGTACTCTCTATATTAGACTCTATTTTATTCGAAACATTAGTGACACTCCTGTAAATTATGTAACAGCCGTTTTCGAAGCTCTTTGTTGCCGTAATCTTTTGTTGCTGCATGGATTTCTTCCCATATAGAATAATTGAGCTCATGGTCTAAAATAACAATTGGAGACTGAGTATTATCATTGGATTTAGAACAGAGCTACGAAAGGAAAGATAGTTCCCTTATAATAATATCTACGCCATGAAACGGTTGAAGTAATCACAGCGTACTTTACTCCACGAGAAACATCCTCAGACCATTGTCCAAAATGGCCCATCATCGCCTAAACCCGATTCTCCATTGATCGACGATACTGTTCTGGTTGAACCGCGCGTGATATTAGCTATTTCAGAATCTGAATCCTCCTCCAACTCTCCCTTCCATTGCTGCTTCTTCTCTTTCAATGCGTCGTGCATCTTTGACAGTTCAGCGTACTCCCTTGTCAATTTCTCGTACTGCGAGATGATCTCGTCGAGCTTGTCCTGCAGTTCTTTCACCTTCCGGTCTCTACGGCTGCGATAGGCTCGCTGAGACGCACGATTTTGAGCTCGTCGGCGCTGGTGGGGGGTAAGTGGCGAGAATGGTGCGCAAGAAATGGGGTGTGTGGCGGCCTACCAAAAGCTTCGTGGAAGCCATTTCGCTGCTGCGGGAATCCGAGTTCTGATCCTCGTTACCGTAGGGGTACTCGACACTGACACCGACATAGCCAGGGTTTACTGCTACTTCCTGATAAATAGCCGGAACTTGCTGAGATGTAAATATACGACCCTCAACAGCCGAGAGGATGTGTGGCACAGTTGGATATTCATAATCATATGATTTAGATGCCTGGAGATGGAATAAAAGACCGTCATTAAGAAGAGCTTGGGTTGTTAGAGGGGCTTACCACCGACCAAGAAGCGCAGGGCGGAAAACTGCTTCCCGTAGCCTGCTCTGAGACGTCTCGCGTGGGGATGCTACTGATCCAGAAGCTTGATATGGGGAATTCTCCCATAAATTCCATTGTTTTCGTACTTTGCTCAAATGATAGTGGGGACGTAGAAAAAGGGTACTGTACATCAAGATCCACACCCATTATGCGATACAATCAAGACAGGCCAAAATGAAGCATAAGAAGCTATATGTAAATATCAACAACGATGCAAGCCTTATTCAGCCACTGGTCCTAGCACCTCCACTCCACTGGGGTCCGAACCCATGAGCCGTTAGCTTACTGGCGTGCTTGCTATCAGCCAATCCCTAGGTGGCGCATCGAGGCTTAGGTGGCAGCACGCTATGGACACACAAGCTTTGCGCCAGCCTTCTCTACCAACCAAAAGATTTCGGCGAACAGCTTTCTCTACCAGCCAAGCGACTTCGGCGAGCAGTTGTTTCCTGGCCATGCCATTGGAGGCGGCTGTGGCTCCCACAAAGATATGCTACTAAATGACGTGGTGCATAAAATCCAGGCCCTCTATCTAGCAACCCACTTCCGACGGATGACAGGGGACTGAGGCCGACATTAGAAGTCCATTTGTAATGGAGTACCGTACATGCGGGCTCGCCGAACGCTCGCCGAGTGCTAAGGTCAGCAGGGCACTATTTATACCAGCGGCACATAGGATGTCGCCATCATTTACTTTCTTTCCTTACAACATCACTGGGTTTGGCAGGGTATTAATCGATGTTGAAAGGCTCTCATAGATCCACCGAACTGCCTAGCGAATGACGAATTACCACGAGGGACTCAACAATCTTCTGTTTCTGTAATTGCATATACGAGTCTCTTTCGGTTATTACCCAGACTATCCGACACCCTAAATAAGGCAGGTGATGCGGAGGTAGGACAGGACAGGCACATAAGGGCGGGGGAAATGGTCGCGGGCTAGGATGCAAGTTCCGAATCGGGCTGCCCGCTTTGCCTCACACCTGGATTTTCATAGCTTCTTGAATGCCCATTCTCTTTTAATCTTCAATATTATAGAACACTGCATCGTATCAACTGCTTGCAGTCCTTGTTCAAACGGGATGCACTCCACCGCGACTCACAAGAGAATCTACCAGGTAAGATAACAGCTCGATGCGCTGCAATGGCGGTGCCCAATCCACCGTTCTTTCTCCTGCCTTCATTCAAGGTACAGCTTTGCTGAGTTGTACTCAGGCCTGTGATAATTGCCGAATAAAGAGGGTGCGATGCCAACTGGGCTCCGTTGATCAACCCCAAGACCCTCCATGCGCAAGATGTAGACGTGAGAATAAACCGTGCTATTTCTCGTCGACAAGGAATAAACGGGCCAAGATCGATCACGACCACACGCTAGCAGATCGAACTTCATCAGATATTAGGCAGAATGGGAACCAAAATCTTCAGAATGAGTCGGATATAAGGACTGGTCACGAGTCCATGCAGTATGGCTACAGTCCTCGCAGTGGCGATGGGAAGACGTCCAATTCTGACCTTGATCCGGGCGCAGAGTCTTCAGACGGACAGCAGACAGTCTCAACTCTCCTAGATCGTCAGGCTTATACTACTAATGACGCTCTAGATCTTCTACACGAAGCAGCGCAGCATGGGAGGAGCGCTATTGCGACGGAAACTTCAGCAGGTTCTGTGCACGGATCTAGCAGCTGGCACTCTTCACCCGCCAAATCCGGATCTGGGAAAGGTAGAGGTGCAATTGATGTCGCATTAAAGTCCTGGAGTACTCTTCTGTTTGTTCGTGATGGTCTTCTCACTGCGGAAGAAGCACTATCCTACGTGGACAGGTTCTACAATTCCCTTGCACCGCTATCTCCGATTCCATCGGCTCGGTTCCAAAATCATTCGCAGCATAAGAATTTGCTCGAGAAAGAGCCAATTCTCGCAGTCACTATGCTCACGCTGGCATCTCGCTACATGAAATTAAGTGGGCCCGGGGCTATCACACGGGGTTATGTGATTCACGACAGGTTGTGGAATTACTTGCGTAGTATGATTAGCAGAGTATTTTGGTCCGAAGAAACCTTTACAAGCATGGATCAAGTTTCTCATTCTGAGACCATGATCCCGGGATCACCAGATTCACGGCCGGGTGCGCCAAGCAGCGTACTACGAACGATGGGCACTTGCGAAGCTCTGCTGCTGTTGCTGGAATGGTATCCTAGAACGCTCCACTTTCCTCCAGCCGACAACGATATAAACTCTATCATTGTGAGAGATGGAACGACCAACTATATGACTTCCCAGGGGAGATATGGAAGACTGAGGTCAGGGGTAGACTGGCTGAAAAGATCGGATCGTATGGCCTGCTCGTTACTCGGGCTTGCCCAGTCATTAGCTACCGAGCTAGGCATGTTTGACATGAAAGATACATTGACAGATAGTCATGATCACCAGTTGGAAGAAGATATGCAGCGTGCCTGCCGTATCAAACAACTAATTCGGGTCTTTTCCATTCAAACATCGGGGAGGCTAGGTATAGTCCCCTTGAGCAATTTCGGCATAAATTATTCTTCATATATCGTGCTAATGGATATTTTAGGTTGGAAATACCTACCAATATTCTCGATCTCGAAGCAGAATGGACATAGCACGGATGACAACATTGAATGCTGGGAAGGAATCGCGTCATTACTGAAGAAAGGGCATGAAATGCTGTTCTCTTCATCACACAACACAATGGAAATTGTGAGCAAGAGACAATACCACCCTCTTCTTCAGATACTTCAGGCACTTTTGGAAGACTGGCGAAGAATCTATGAGGCAGCAAAATGTACAGATCCTTCCTTAAGCGGAAATCATAGCAGGACTAATAAGAAATAGTGACTAAATTAATGCGATCAATGCTTGGCATCGAATATGAATATGTTCGCTTATATGCCTACAGCATTGTTCTCTAATCTGTCGTTGAACGTCGCAAGGGAAAAGGTTCAATAGGCAAAACAAGCTTAAATACAGAGGATGAACAGGATAGCGATGTCCTCTATGATAAACTCTATCTTGGATATCTCACAGATGCAGCGCGATCGTTGCTGGGCATAGTAGTGGACGATCTCTTTGCAAGAGGTTATCTACAGTATACCCCAGTCCGACCATATTCCAGGATTCTAGCAGCCGCTTTATATCTATTAAAGGTGAGAATATCTCTGCTACTAAAGCGATTATACAATTTCCCACACTAACAATAATAATAGACTAGTGCAATTGAGATGAAGGAAGGTGAAGTCCGGAAGTCCCTTAGCCTCGTAAATCGTACAGCTGAGGCTTTGCAATCTTCTATGGTTGATGATATCCATCTCGGGCCTCACTGGGGTGTTCTCCTGGCCAATTTGTCTTCCAGTCTTAGTGCTAGGGCTACCAAGTCTGCAACACAAGGTTCTGAGATGGCCCAGCGACTCCCCATCGACAGCGAAGCCTCAAGGTATCGGTCAGCACATCAAGACAAGCTCGAACCAGAACATACTTCAAATCCTACGACTAACAGTTCTCCCTATGCCACATCTCCCACATCTCAGTCCGGGACTTTGAATAGCATTGAACACACTAATATTTATAACTTTGACCCTGGTCAATCCTCACTCAATGCCGATCCAGCCGAATTGAACTACGATGAGATGTTCCTCTGGCCAGACCCCCTGAGTCAATTATATGAAATGGATATGACTCAAGTGCCATGGAATGGTGATCAAGCTATGTTTCAAATACTGGCTTCTGTAGTTGATTCAGAAATTAAGTGACGAGACTGTCTTTTCAGGGTTATATATATGTTACGCTTTAGTAGCATACGATATAGATTTGGAAGGAACGATAAAAAAAATAAAAAATTTAGCATTACTGAATATCGTGTAAGCATATGGCAATGAAAATGCAGTGCGATTTATAAGTAAGTAATTATAAATTATGTTGCGAATCCTCATTCTGTCCGAGTTTTATTGTGTATTTTCATATCCGTTCCCAATAGAGCAGCCCCTGTAACCATTCAACGAACTTCATCCACCTACTTCGCTGACGCAATGAAGACTCTGATAACGTCTTATGCGCCAGTAATCTATGCAGCGTAGGCCCTTGTGCAGCACAAATTGCAGTTTCTTTTTGCTCCTTGTCTTCCAATCTCCTGATCTCGTTGATCTTCAGCGCTCTAACTAGCCAAACACATAAGGCTGCAATCAGGAACATGCACCCAGCGAAAATCTGAGCGTGAAGATAAATCTTCCCGGTGGTTCTCTTTAGTCCAAGAGCGATGGGTTCCGCGAATAAGGCAGGCGCCACAATACTGACCCATATAACTGAAAGTCCTGCAGGAAGCTCAACCAGGCCGATGACTCTAGCAGTCACAGGAGCAATGAGAGTGAAGAATGTGCCAGTCACCGTTCCCGACATCAGGGCAAACGTGACAGCCTGTGCATATGTCTCGGCGAATATCCAAAACACGAAGCAGAAAAGCCCTGCTATCGCAGTCGCCATCGTTGCAACACTCAAGCATCCTGATATATCGGCAAAATGTCCAACAATAGGTCGCGAGATGGCCTGTCCGAGACACGCCATGGCACCCACGATTGAGCCCTGCGATGCACTGAGTCCAATTGTCGAGACCCAGTTTGGAAGAGAGAAAAGTAGGGTCACATAGCCTAACATGCTAAAGACTCCCCATCCAAGAAGTAGAAGAAATTGCGGTCGCTTAAGAAGCCCAATATCAAAAGAGGCCAGTGAGCTGCCAATTTGTTTGTTTCGGTCCTTTATCAAGATTGCACTGGTTCCGCAGACGACGAATTGAAGGATGGCCAGGGTTCGGAATGTCCACGCCAATCCAAGTCTCGGTACCATGGAGTATGTTGCAAGACTATATATCAATCCTCCGCAGCCAGTTCCTGCTGACGCCATTCCATTGGCTAGGGCTCGACCTTTCGTGAACCATTGCGGTATCACCCCTGCGGTGGCAACGAACATGAATCCTCCTTCGCGTGCACCAGTGAGCGCACATGCTCCAAAGTCGGGCACCATTCCACCAAATAGTGCAAGATACTACTAACATACTCCTGCCGATGATTTTGCGGACGTCTTAATCCCGGCAGGTGTCAGTCACTTCCGAACACAGTCGGGGTTCTGTCAGAAAACCAGATTCAAGTATATCAGGTATAGTTTTGGCAGTGCTTGTGAGGTTGTCGACAAATATGCTCTCGGATCCGCCGACTTTGTTATCTTCTGCATCCACTGAAATTGATAGAGAATGCTGAGACTGTCTATCGTGGCTGCTCAAAGCCGTCCTGCTACCCAAGGAATCTGAAAGTTTCTGACGTTTTGACAAGATATTGTCAAAATCGGACTCATGGAAGTCATTACCCTCTGTATTTTCCATACTGCCTTCCACATCCTCGTCATGTGGGGGTGGCAGCATGCCAGTATGGTGTAAATTGGATTCGTAGTAAGGCGAGACGGGTCTTTGTCGGTTGGAAGGAGGCGGAGACATAGTGTTGTCAATATTATTGTAACAGTCATTGTCGCTATATTCAAGCTTGTTGGCCGACCCGTTGAAAGGTACGGTAGGATTTCTAAATCCGAGGCATCATTACCCAGTTTCCTTCCATCTAGAGTGCAAAGGGTGTGTGTGGCATTGAAAAGGGTTTCAATGTCCTCCAGCCTGCTGTCGCTTTCTAATACAATGGGTTTATCCTTACCGCTATAAGCAAATACTCAGAGCATATCAACCTTAACGCACTCACCTTTGCCGCTCCCGGCTCTCGATCTGCACCGGAAGAGGTCGTCCACGGCTTGGCCAATGAATCTGAACACTTACCTCGCACACTACTGGGAACATCAGCAGAGCCTGCGGCAGTAATCACAGTCGCAGGCTCCCAATCTTTGGCCTTCTCTGACCAGTTTCATGTGGTAGCGCTTGACCCCACCTAAATCCGTTTGGGAAGCGCTGAAGAAGCTAGGCTGCGATACACAGGTCTTGGAAGGAAATTTATGAGCATTGAGGTGACATGTGGTACCAGGCGTTGCGGCATTTCAGAGGCCGCATCGACATCACGGTGATGCAATCTCTGAGAACTTCCTTCCGAATAGGAAAGCTCAGGTGCCCACCAGTCTTTCTACCAGAGTATTTTATTTCCCTACGATTATAATGTCATGCCCACGATCTACAATAAAGGCCTTATAGTATTGCATGTTGCGGTAAAATATGGCAGCTGCAGTATAATTTCAGCCCCATTGACGAACATATATATTGCGATCTTTGAAGGCTCAGGAGCAACCTCGACGAGCAAGTATACAGTAGTTATCTTTGTATTAACACCTATTATCCTATGACTGCCCGCCCAGACGTAGAGCAACTAAAGGTATTATTTGCGTAGTCGAGAAATACTAGAGGTCTAAATTGTCGCTTTTTGATGGTCTGGCGACTTGAAGGCTCCATTATAACCAGTGTGACACGTTCTTCTTTCGGAATTAGGCGCACAATCCAGCGTTAATGTGTTGCGGATTGCCCCGAACACGACCAAGCGTGTCAAATGCTCGCACCAAAAAGTAAGATAAGACTCCGTGGCACTGTCCTTCGGCCAGAAGCTCCTACAGAACCTTAAACTCTTCGTTAGAATATGGACAATATACTTTCAGCCATGTAGATGCTAAGGAACTTCTTGTTAAACTTTATGGCTTAGGTTGCGTGCTTGTATCGAGAAACCATATTATTGCCATGAATAATTCCGAATGAGATGAGAACATTTCGCCACAGGATAAGCCCTTCCATTACTCATCAATTGTAGTTTACACCATCTCAACATCATTTCCCCTGACTACAAAGCACACTTACGAGGCCGTCCATGCTAGTCAGCGTGGCGGGATGCTCGGCAGCTCAAGCGTTTGCCCATTTAACGTCTCAGCCTCTTCCCATCGGCCCTGGTTTTCGTATGTCCATGCCAGGTTGGCCATGATGGCCAATGTAGCGGGATGGCCCGCCCCAAACTTTATCTTACGAATCTCTAGCACCTGCATCTGTAGTCTCTCGGCCTCCTCCCACCGGCACTGGTTCCCATATATTGATGCCAGATTAACCATACTAATCAGTGTATCAGGATGGTCGACTCCAAGCTTACTCTTGAAAGCTTCTAGAACCTGTATATATAGCATCTCGGCCTTCTCCGACTGACCCTGGTCACTATATGTCAACACTAGGTTGTTCATAGTGGATAGTGTAGCAGGATGGTCCACCCCAAGCTTTATCTTGAAAGCCTCTAGTGCCTGCACCTGTAGCTTCTCAGCTTTCTTTAACTGGCTGTTGTGCCTATATGTCGATGCCAGGTTGACCATACTAGTTAGCGTATCATGATGGTCTGCCCCAAACTTTATCTCAGAAGCTTCTAGTACCTGCACCTCCAGCTTCTCAGCCTCCTCCCACCGACCCTGATTACAATATATTGAGGCCAAGTTGGCTATGCTAGCTAGTGTATCGGGATGGTCAGCCGCAAGCTTTATCGTGTGAGTCTCTATTATCTGCAAATGTAGCTTCTCAGCCTCCTCCCACCGACCCTGATCCCTATATGTTGACGCCAGGTTGTTCATGGTAGTCAGCGTATTAGGATGGTCTGTCCCAAGCTTTATTTTGCAAGTCTCTAGTACCTGTACCAGGAGCTCCTCGGCCTCCTCCCACTGACCCTGAGCCCTATATATTGACGCTAGGTTGGCTATGCTAGTCAGTGTATCAGGATGGTTTACCCCAAGTTTTATCTTACGAGCATCCACCACCTGCACAAGTAGCTTCTCAGCCTCCTCCCACCGACCCTGATATATATAGATTAACGCCAGGTTGTTCATAATGGTCAGCGTATCAGGATGGTCTGTCCCAAGCTTTATCTTGGAAGTCTCTAGTACCTGTATCAGTAGCTCCTCGGCAGCCTCCCACCGACTCTGGTCCATATATATTGACGCTAGGTTGGCTACACTAATCAGTGTATCAGGATGGTTTACCCCAAGTTTTATCTTATGAGCATCCACTACCTGCACAAGTAGCTTCTCAGCCTCCTCCCACTGACCCTGGTCTATATATATTAACGCCAGGTTGTTTATAATAGTTAGTGTATCAGGATGGTCCACTCCAAGCTTTATCTTGCAAGCCTCTAGTACCTGTAGCTGTAGCATCTTAGCCTCCTCCCATCGACCCTGCTTCCAATATGTTAATGCTAAGCCGTTTATACTTAACAGTATATCAGGATGATCCACTCCAAGCTTCATCTTGTAAGCCTCTAGTACTTGTACCTGTAGTATCTTAGCCTCCTCCCATCGACCCTGCTCCCAATATATTGATGCTAAGCCGTTCATACTTGATAGTGTATAAGGATGGTTAGCCCCAAGGTTTATCTTATAGGCGTCTAGTGCCTGTATCTGGAGCTTCTCAGCATCCTCCCACTGGCCTTTATCCCTATATATTAACGCGAGATTGGCCATACCGGTTAGTGTAGCAGGATGGTTGGCTCCGAGCTTCGTCTTCTGAGTCTCCAGTACTTGTGTCTCAAGCTTCTCGGCCTCCTCCCACTGGCCTTTATCCCTATATATTAACGCGAGACTGGCCATACCGGTTAGTGTAGCAGGATGGTTGGCTCCGAGCTTCGTCTTCTGAGTCTCCAGTACTTGTGTCTCAAGCTTCTCGGCCTCCTCCCATCGACCCTGGTTCCTATATGTTGATGCTAAATTGCCCATTGAAGCCAGTGTGCTAGGATCGTCCACACCAAGCTTTATCTTGAGAGCCTCCATTACCTGAATTTCTAGCTCCTCAGCCTTCTTCCATCGGCGTTGAATTCTGTAAACTTTTGCAAGCCTCATTCTTGACACGTCTGTAAGATTGTGATCGATGCCACAAGTGATAATCAAGTCATCCATCTCTTGTGTAAGTCGCGTCTCCGCCTCATCTAATCTTGCATGTTCAAGGTAGATGTACGTGAAATCTGACCAAGAAATATATCCCATATCATTTAGCTTGGATATTGAAAAAGCCAGAAATATGCTATGTTCATGATGAAAAGAGAGCAGCATGTCTTGCAAAGTCTGGATCTTCTGGTTGCTTTGACTCAGAATTTCCTTAGCCTTAGCTTCATCTCTCGGTATGCCAAATCCGATATAGTAACAAAGGGCCACCTGAATAGCGGTAGCCTCTGTTTGAGGATGATTTTGTAAGAGACATTGAGTAATATAGGACCGAACTCTATAGTCACTATAATAAAAGTAGAATATCGATTTTTCAATCTATAATAGTGTCAGTATAATGCTAATAAATTAGAAATATCTATACCTTGAAACCACTGCTCTGGACACTATATTCTGGATTCGCCAATATAGTCTCAGTAGGGGTTGTCCTTTTCTTTGTTAGGTTAAGAATTTCTCTTAATAGTCAGGCTCACCATTGTGGATCTAACATTCCTAAGAGCCTCTGGAGACTCATTTCCCGCTCTTCGGGATCGCGACTTAAGCTTGAGTCAAAGAATTCCTTTAGGGCCATGTTCTTATCGTGTTCAAAGGCTGTCTCTGATAGTAGGAGCTGCTGAGCATATGCACGGAGCTCTGTATTCATCCCCCGCAGGGTTTCTTCTGCCATGGGAAATCTGGTATCTATCACTTCTAGAGTTTGGTCCAGCGGTGGAGGTTTTGAGAAATAAGGCTCAAAGAGGAGCCAGAGACATAACGCCCCAAAACAAAATAGGTCTGCATTTTTGGCCTGATGGGGAGTCCATACACGCTGGAGGCCATCATTCTCTGGAGCGTTCCATGGCTCCGATCTTGGTAGCATAAGCTTTTGATCAGGGTTGGTGTATCGGGTAGAGTATCCAAAGTCTGTAACTCTCGCGCTATACCTCCCGGACTCCTCCTTAAATAAAAGGACATTCTCTGGCTTTATGTCTCCATGCACGATCTCTAAGGGTATCTTTAGTCGCTGTAAATTGTATCGAGAGACTGTTGTCTTGCTTACGGTTAGAGTGCATATCAATGATCGCTTTTCCAATATCCATGCAAAGCTCGAGTCGTTCATCCATATTCATATGTCTCCCCTTATGACTTGCGAAGTGGTGTAAGTCCCCGAGGTGTGATTTTTCAAAGACCAGGACGGGCCATGGCTTATCGTCATCAGGGGAGATATCCCAGCAGATTCCCTGTAACTGGGCGATATTTGCGTGCTCACGCACGAACGTTTGACTCAATACAATGATTTCATTGATGACAGTTCGGAAAACCTGCTCCTCAGTCCTGTTTCGCTTATGATAGTTTTTGAAGGCAAAGCTCATGTCGAGGTTTATGAGAGCCTGGTGGATTCTTGAAGTCCCACCAGTGCCTATAACTCCCCTTGCTGAATCCCAGACAATGGGAAGAAATTCGATATTCAGATCCTGTGCTGTGGCGAGGAACGATAAGAAATTGAATCTGTCAGGGTCCGCCTCTATTCCGTTCACCTCCACGCCTGAAGCGGATCGCCAATGGGACCAGTAGAAGGATGGATACCACTCAGACATTGACACGGTCGCATTTGGTAGCATTTTCTACGAAATCAGTGGGCTGTAGGAAGATATTTAGAGGCTGGAATGATCTCGATGCTCTGAGAATAGTTCGAGTGTGTGATGAAGGAGACAAGCAGAGCCTCGGCTATTAAAAGTACATTAGGCAGACATGCAGGTAGTACACGTGACAAACGCTACAGTGAATTCTAGAAAATAGCTGCGTCCATTGAATATCAGTATCACTAGCTTGACTCGTCGCCCTATTCGATCAACGGAATCCGATCTATGACCATATTCTTGAACGACATATGCAAAGCGTCTCTTCCATCTCCAAAGTACCCTGGACTTCCTACAAAGTCTCCCTCTAAGCACCTACGAGTCGCTTCCATGTAACGTGTTCCCATGGCGACACCAAGCTGTGGGACTCTAGTTGCAATGATTTTTCTCCGGAACTGCTCATCTGATATGTCTTGGAAATGACTCGAGTCCGTGATAGTGGACAAAGTGGTCCATAGCCCGATCTCTAGCAGTAGTATGCCAACCGAGTAGTAGTCAAATTCCTCCCGATAGCGTTCCTTGTGTGCAAGGTACTCTGGATGATAGTACTTCCGGAGCTGGCCATTATCGTCTGGTCCGTCAGTGAAGGAATCCAGTCTGTTCTCCCGGCTACGAGAGAAACCTAGGATCCGCGGTTCCTTAGCCCATTCGGCCTTCTGAGCTCCTTCTGGTGGGAAGAAAAGTATGTTCATGGAGTGCAGACTGCGATGTAGCCATCCTACTTTGTGAAATGTGTAGATGCATTGACAGATATCGAAGGCCAGCCGAAAGCGGTATTCAAGCAGAGGACGATATGGGCTTCTAGCTGCACTAAGGAGCCCATATAGGGTAACTGGCTGCGCCCTTGGAAATGGGAGGCTGTAGACAACGCCGAAGGCTCGCTCGTCCAGATCATGGAATATGCCCTGGCACGGTAAACTACCAGGAATCTGTGCGGTGCTTTCGGCATGGAGCAGGCCAACCACGGACGTTAGTCGATGAAGAAGCTGTTCTCTGATCACTTCGTCAGCCCACGATCCGTTGTATCTCAGCCACTCCACGAGGATACGCTCTGACGTCGTTTCCAGCAGAGCTAAACTATGGATGTTGACATCTACTCTATGTGTAATACTCTTTTGGTCAAGAACAAGATCACGCTGGTCCGTCAGACGGCCCGTCTCGGCGAGAGCTGTAAGGTGCTTAAACGCTACCAAGACCCCCATGTCTTCCTCCCCAGCTTTAGTGATCGCGGTCGACAATCCGCCTGGCTGTTCTGTATCATCACTTTGCAAGACCATCTCTACTAGCTGCTCCTTGGCGATAGAGCGATAGTATAGCGGAAGCCCTTCGACTAGCTTTGCGTGCTGATATCGAAGAAGTCGCAGCTGTAGGTTCTTGGCGCTAGCGACCACCTCTTTACTACCTTCCGAGATGCGATCAATCTCTTTCAGGGCCTTGACTATCTCTGAAAAGTCAAAGTCAAAATTTTCTAATTTATTTTGCTTAATTTCGTCAACTAATTGAGTGAAAGCGAAGAGCCAGCTTTCAAATCGCATCTTGTCTAGCATGCGATCAGCGGTTGGACTGGTCGTGTATATAGCGTCTAAGGATTGGCTGACAGATTTCGCAAAAGACAATATTGATATGCCACGGAGAACCATCAACACTCGTGCCGAGCGAGGACGTTTACTGGGGTCCATCGACAGCATCTCCTGAATCAAGCCAACTAGTCGCTTGCAGGATGGTTCTCCATTTACCTCCAAGTCGTTTAGCCAATTAACCACCTCGTCGTTTGGCTTATCAGGACCCCGATGAAATCGAAACCATTCAATCTCAGGGGTTACTTGAACTTTCCTCTTGTTACGGAACTGCACGACCCCGACAGGGCCCCATACCATATGCGTCAATACCTCTAAGAGAATGCAGCCGAAGGACCATATGTCGCTTGCTCGGCCAATATTTTTGGACTTGACTTGCCCGTCGTGAAAGATTTGGCACTCAGGGGCAACGTACGAGCCGCGAACCTCTTTAAACGTGGTCAAAGAATCTGCTTCTGCGTCCCTAAAAGTCGATAGCCCAAAGTCCGCTAGCAAGAAGGTCTCGCCATGGATCAAGATATTTCGAGGCGCGAGGTCGTGGTGGCATCCGGCTAAGCGGAGATCAAATGCTTCTGACGTGAAGTTGTGCATGGCGTCGATCGCAGACGCTAGGTCTGCGAGCGCCAGCAAAAGCTGCGAGCCCTCTGGCCCTTTCGCATCCTGCTGTCCATTGAGAAAATCTGCCAGTGACCCACCGCTGGCAAGGGCAAAAATGAGATTGTATTTCCGCCGGTATATGTAGGAGCAATATAGTTGAACGATGTTCGGGTGCTCTAAGAACATAAGGAGGGAAAGATTTTTCAACTCATCTCGGAACACAGTCATCTCGTTGTTCTGGCTGCATTCAATTTGTTTTCTGACAACCTAGAGGATATTCTAGTTAGAAATATTAGTGACTTAATGAGATTAGTCGCCTCAGACTAACCCTGTGGCTTTCTAACGGCAGCCGATGGCACTGGGGGTGCAGCTCAATTTTCCAAGCTTTACCCATCGAGCCCTCACCAGCGGGATCCTCGTCGAGAATTGGCAATATTGCTTCTGTTTCAAGCTCTCGGAAAATCATGTTCCGATGCATAATGGGGATAGCGAACTCCCATTGTTTCTCAAGGAAACCTTTAATAATTGGGCTGTTCGCCTGTTCCTTGAAAATCCGCTGTAGCGCCTCTGAGGTATATGGCAGACGATCGTCTGGATGAGATTCTTGAAGCGAGTCATGTCTGAAGAAGCCAGAAATGGCCTTGCCACGATTTAATAAAACCAAAATCGCGAAACATTTTCGAGCACCTTGCAGGATTCCCTTCGTCAAATCTTCAATTTCATGTACTGGGGCCCCAATGCTCCTCAAGGAAGGCTGAACAGTGGACTTAGAAACAACTTCGAACAAGGCAGTCTCAGGGATAAAGTAGCGGCTTTCATGGTTGGCATTTTTAAAACGAATGTTTTCGATACTCGCTTGTAGCGCCTCCATGCTTCCAATTTTCTTCCAAACTCAACGATTCCGAGTCCTTGATAAAACACTGCGATTTAATCTATATGTATTATTATAGCATCTGCAAGGGATAGGATAACTTACGGCCTCTGAAAGTCCACTTATTTAGACTGGATTGACTCGATCTCGCTCTACTTTAGTTGGTTAAACTCTCGCATTAAGCCTTCTGATACCGGAATACTGACCTCTGTAAGTAGCTGTGGAACGTTGATCTGGTAGTTTTCATCTCTTTCCTAGATCAAATGAAAGTCAAAGTTAGATAAATTTAGAACGATTAGCCTCGCCGCATAATATGTTTTCGACCTACTTGTATCTTGAAGTTACCAGCTCCGAATTTTTTTGTAAGAAGGCTGCGAAGGTCCTCTAGCTTGATGTAGCGATTCGAGATCGTCTGAGGTTCCATTTCGTGAGGCTGAAAGTGGAGGTGAAACGAGGTCCAGGGAGAAGGTCAGAAATTTCATGGTAATATAGTAGTTAGCTTGTTTATAGTGGAAGCAAATGCGACTTTGAAGGCCGAGTGGGCCAACGCCGCAGCCTGGGGTGGGTTGGTAACATGCTGGGCGATTCCGTTGCTAACCGGCGCCAATTAACTCGCTCCACGTTGCGAACTCGGTCGTGCTTTGCGATATTTCTCATCCTGCTTTGTTCTGTCAGGTGCAGAGCGCCAAGAGACCTGATAACGCTAGAATATCCCGCTCTAGCAGCCAGGACGCTTAAGTCTGATCATCTTCAGAATCGGAATTTACGTATCTAGTAGTTATAGCACAGTACAGATATAAGAGGTGGGTAATCGCTGTGGCCGAGTAGCACTGCCCGCGAAAGAGGACGGCCCACATCCCATCTACTCCACTTGCAGGCCTCGGCTTAAAGACATGGTCGCAGGTCTTCCACTCCATAATATGCACTGACAACAACCATTACACAAATGGCGACTACATCTAGCCAAATATCACTTCGGGATTTATCTACATCCTCATATGACGAACCCACAACGTATGCTTTCGTCTGCGAGGAACTACCTTCCTTAGGTGAAAGATACCCTATAGATGTAGATTGTTATACACCAGCTGGAGAAGATCGCGGCTTGTGTGACCAGAAGCTAAGCGAGGAGTCATTGACGCTCTTTCAACTCGCTGGCGGTGGCATCGATGTCTTGTGGTCAGCACGAGATGATAGTAGAGCCCCAACGCTGCCAGATTATCCAAATACCTAACATGGACAATAGAATCTCGAAAATCGCTTTCTCAGAGGTATTTTGTTGCGAGTGAGGAGGTTGAAGAGCATGGAATTTACAAGGTGAGACTCATACTCTTAGCGACTCAGGGTACTGATGTGGGAAACAGCATCTACAAGGGAAGTCATGGGAACATTTGATAGTGTGAGTTTACCTAAAGGTCAAGATGATTTACATAAACATGGCGCATAGCACTAGCCGCTGCTTACGGTCCGCAGCGTTATCCAACCGGCCTTTTCATGGAGTCACTTGTCCGTTACCGAACCTGCATTCCGGAAAATATTGGCTAGCTTGCAGGTCTTCACCCCGTTTCTGCGCGTTGTCCATGCATTTGGGAAGAAAACGAATGACAAGCAGCGAGTGAGAGACTTGGCGTACTACCACGTGCAGCCGTCTTTGGCCTATGGTGTGTTTGGTTTCGCTTATGCCTTGGTGCTTTTCGTTGACAAGCCGTTGGGCAGAGTTCTGTTATAATATTCGCTACTTCGAACTAAACGGACGAGGGCGGGGCAATCCATGGTCCCTTCGACAGACTGGCGTCTACCAGAGATTCCTGTCCAACAAGCGATCTGCATGGCTTCTACTCAACTCTTCGAGCTATATTGGTGGCCGCGTATCGGCTGCACTTGAGGAAGCGAGTAATTTGGTCTATGGATCTTGTGAAGTATCGGTGTTATTACCTCATCTCTTTATTGTTTCCGCGGCGACAAGGAATTGGGGACCATATATCGAAAATCTACGCCAAAAAGTAATGACATTTGTATGACCACGAGTTCCTGTCTGAGACCCGACGTTAACTTGCCAGGAAACAGGAGGAGAAGGCATATTCATCACGTATCAATAAGAAGGATCTAAACGACTACGACCTTCTCTTTTCGGACGTGCAGAAAATTATATTGCTTGGCGATACCATTACCATGGTAACGACCATAATCAAAGGGCAGAGAGACGTGATTTCTAAATGTACTGACCTACAGGTCAGGCTACACAAGAGAGCCTCGGGACAATGTAACTGCGATATGGAAAGCACACTGAGAATGCTAAGGGCTGACCTTCACCATTACCTTGGAGCAGTGACGGTTTTAGCACGAACAGCTTCTAGAGTCGCGCAATTGGTGAGACCACTAGATTCCTGCATACAGCTAAGGATTTGTTGCTGATCAATATGAGCTCTCCGCCATATTAGCAACTCGAGCGAACGACAACCTACGGGCCACCGCAGCCACTATCCAGACAGGTATTGCTGAACTTCAGCTGAAATCTGTACAGACTTGTCTGGATATAGGCCAATTACTGCAAGTCACCATGCAAGGGCACAAAGATGCTGCAACAATAAAGATACTTGCTCAGATCTCGACCATGTTTCTTCCGGCATCTCTCACGGCTGTAAATATATCCCGTAGTAGCGTTATGGTACCTAACTTATACGTAGTCTCTCTTCAGTTCAACCATATTCAGCAATCGCAATAGCAACATTTCATATGTTGGCCTGTACTTTGCAATCACCATCCCGCTTTCGTTGGTCACTTTATTACTCTTAGTTCTCCTTGAGAGTGGCTCATGGCCGCCTCACTTCCAAAACCGGGCAAGATAACTTGGAGCGTTTTACGCTAAGGGGTAAGTCTTCGCAGACCGAGTCAAAGCCCTTCTCGGCGACGGGAATGAATATATTATCACAATTTAACAGCTAATCTACGAGTGATTTAGCAAATATAACGGGAATGAATGACTCTTATACTATTACGGACCTTACCAATCCAGTATCCGACTTTAATTACCAGTAACGGCAATCTCAGATCTTTCCCCAGGGCTGGACAGAGTATTTCGACATCGAGCGACCGCTTACTAGTCAAAGCAATTACAGCAGAACAAGTCTTAGACCACTGAATAGAGTAGCGCATGGGGATCTAAGATGCAATAACCCACACCGAAGGAAGACAAGAATATCGAATGGGGGGCCGACCATTCCTTTATCCATGGGCCAGACAATGCTAACTCCGGAACTTTAGCATTCAAAGCACCTTCGGGAACGATGCCAAGAGGAATTTGACTACTACTCGGTGGAATTTTCATGCCAAAATTGGACTCTAGAGCAATATTTGTAGGATCCATGGAATCGGATCATTTGGAGGAATATCGACGTTATTGCGACTAGAGCTCCGCAGCTTAACACGTAGGCGGCTTGCAAGTGCTTAGAGGGAATTTACAGGACGCTCAGAGAGCCTGGGAGATGGAAGAGACGCATTTGCATATTGTTCAAGAATCTGGTTATGGATCGAAGTCTGCTGATGGAATAAACTGACGAATTTAGCTACGAAGTCGACATTTAATAGGCGTAATTATTTCTCTCATAAATAATTTATCTAATTTGTCAGTGGGCGTTAAAGCTTATCCAATGGGAATCTGACAACCTGACAATTTGCTGTAGGCAAATCGGTCCATCTCGAGAACCTCAGCACATCTCTGGGTGATGCTGGCCCGCGGGCCGTCGTGGCTCTCATTTTCCAAATGTCTCTGTGCTTGGATCAGTAGCCGCATCTGTTGGAACATATCTGCGGGATTATTGGAGGTAATATCAATTCCAATGCTCGCACAACAGCCGTACTTTCGAGCTTTGAACGCAATGGGGTGTCCCATTCCCATTTGAAGCTCTGTATCAGGCGTAGAACTGAATGACACACCATTCTTGCCCGCGGCAACTAACTCGTCATCCTGTAGAGAAGCACAATGACTGAGCGGTGGGTGGCTAAATGGACCAACATCACAAGCCAGCCTCCACGCCTCTCATCTCTGTCGCCCGGTGCGACTTCCTAGGAAGTCGCGCTGAAGGCTGAGTAGGCTTGTGATCATACCTAGACGTTCTAGGGAACTCCTAGGTTGGACCACCCCC
>KN832874.1:1155993-1238399 GCA_000827325.1 Oidiodendron maius Zn | reverse complement strand
CCCCCCCCCAAGATACTAAAGCCCAAATCCGCGCAGATGAGAAGTCTCGGACTCGTCTTTTTGTCATCATGGGAGTAGCCGAATATGAGCACCGGGCTCAGCAGGCTTGGCTGCCCCGCGGTCTCTCATCGGTCCATGTAGTGAGGCCATCACATAAGTTTCTCTAACGCCACACAATTATGACCAGGGAGAGCGGGTGCGGTATCATGCGTGCTTTGCAGAGAAGCAGCTGATTGCGTTCTTTGTCAATAAGCACCTGGTTCTGCCTCAAGAGAAGGAGGCCGACCTGGGGAGACTGGATCTTAAAGAGGTAGCCGATATAGAATACGAGCAGCGGGAAGGAAAATGGAGGCATAGGAAGAATATATTTAGTCTCGAAAGCATGAAGCCTTTCATCTCCATGAAGGCAGCAACAATCTTGGTCTGTCATCCCAGACTGTAAGCTCTTCGTCAAGCAGGTCAACCTTGGTCCTTGGTCTAGACATTACTATATTCCATCGCTGTCTCGAGCATGACTGTATATCATGTAGAACTTAATGCTCACCAGAGAAGCTATCAGCATCTAAGAGTGTTAGTAAACCAACAGGTGGCTTCAATTTAAGACTATGGACGAAAATACTAGTAGGCATTTCCTGGGTCCCCAGCTCTCCGAGTAGTAGTAACTTTGATGCTACACTCACTATTCCTTTCGGGGCCGACCCTGCCGCCTCTTCTGCTGGCCACCTAATACCGAGCTCCTAGTACAGACTGCAGGCATCGCTTCACGCCCAGCTCTAGTTGCCCTTTTTGTCCTTCCATAGTGCCGCGAGTCGCCCCTCGAACTCATCCACACGCTATTCCCATACCGAGAGAAAGGCCTTGGCTTAGGTAGAGCTGCCAAATTTCCGTAGCGAAGCTCGCTCCAATGAAGGCGGCTGTCTGGAACAGTATTCCAATGTATAGAGTAGACTTCGAGCCGATGTGTTTAACGCAGAAGTTGACAATCGGGGCGATTACGAAGCCAGCGCTAAACGAGAGGCCTCCGATAAATGCATAATCCAGCGCGCTGGCATCGGGATATGTGTCGTGTGATAGGTAATAGGCAAGGAAGACAGCATAAGGCTGTCATCTCGTTAGAGAAACAGTTAATAGGGGGTTAGAAGACTTGCGCTTGTCATGCCCCATGAGTGGGCATTAATTAGAAAAATGCATGCGACCACCACCCACCCATAGCCACCATTTGGTAGTGTCGACTCTTCTTGCGACTTCCAAGTCTCAGTCTTCTCTAGTTGTGGATTCTCTAAGTCATTGTCCAAACTCGCCGTTGTACTCATGGGCTGTAGCATCAAAGCGATTCAAAACCGAGGGAAATGGTATTTTGGTACAGATCTTAAGCCTTTGGTGAATTATTTCCGATTTTGTGTGGCGTTGTATAATGTCGTGAGGACTATATGACTTATTCCTATTCATGTAATTTTATATCATGGAGATGGCCAGAATAGAGCAATAAATGAAGCAGCATGACGAGCCCGGATATCTCGCGCGGCAACAACAGCCGAAAGGATATTCACGGACCGGATAAATTGGCCGGAAACTCCAACCAACGGGAATCGGGGGCGCCCGCAAGCCACCCAAAATATGCTTCGAAATCCTCTCCACATACTGAGATAATCAGTGCCGCATGCCCACTCATCATTTCATGCGTCATTTGCTGTGGACAGTCAGTAATGGATCGATGATGAAGAGCCAAGCCCCAGGTCCGTCCCCTGGCGAAGGCAAAATGCCAGTAGGGCTGTGCTGTGCGGTACTGTGCCTCTTGCGAATATGTAGCCTCATTTGTATTGAACTTAATAGCATGATAAGTTAACGGCGATATGCATAAGTGTGAAGGGAGAGAGAGCTCTTTCAGACATTTACAGAGCTGTAATTCTTAATTTCAATATCATGCTTGGTGGAAGTGATGGCTGTAATCCTACACTGGAAGCTACGAGCGGCAGAACGGGATAGGACGAGCCGCATCAACCAAGCCGAACTCATTTTGAGATTCACGTTGCTGTATCTACTATCATCACATGCCGTGGGCTCTGTGCCGTTCTAGGTTTCCCTATGTTCTCACATCCAGGGAAGTAATCGTGCAGCACGGCGATCAAGAGTGCCTGGATATCTCGTGCCCGATCGATCCGAGTGGCTGCATATTCAAGGTTCGGATAACGGCTCGCCTGAAAGCGTGGTCATCCACCATAACATCGAACAGCTGAGAGAGCACTTGTGATGACATCGATCAAATATACGTCCTCTGAGCCATTTCAACATGTATAAATATGTTCGGCTTCTCCTTTGTTGGAGTTGTTCTCAGCAACCTCAAGCAATCTCAGCGAGCAACTCAGCAACAGGAACACCCTCAGCAATTGTCCAATAAAAACCAATTTGAACCAATCTCAGGCAATTCCATCAATTTCAGCAATTAAATTCCTCTACCCACCACAAAATAAAATAAAAGAAAAATACTCAGCAACAATTCAATATGGCTGCACGAGAGACCATGATCCCGACAATCATGCCCATGCTTGGCAAAGTTGCACTTGAAGAAGCATTCCAGGTACCCTGGAAGATGGAGGAGGCATCTGGCAATATCGATCTTTTTGTCAACCAAGATCGTGAGGCCGAGTACGTGTCAGGAATCGTGAACATCCAAGACCGAGTCCGCGAGGCGCGTGCGACTGGTGTCGGCTACTCCATTTGCTCTCTCACTGTTCCCGGCCCCCAGGGCGAGCCGGATCCAAAGAAGGCGGAGGAGTTCGCTACTAAGGCAAACGACTGGATCTACAACCAGATCAAAGACTACCCCAATGAACTTGGCGCATTTGCCGCCGTGTCCATGCATAACCCTAAGCAAGCTGCGGAGGAGGCCCGCCGTGCGGTCAAGCAGTTGGGATTCCATGGTGTCTTGGTCAACAACTGGCAGCACGCTTACAATGCAAAAGGCGAGAGAACCCTTCTTCTCTATGACACTCCGGAATACGACGTCTTCTGGGCCGCTCTCCAGGAGCTCGACGTCCCTCTCTACATTCACCCTGCAGCACCTCAAGCCCAGCTCTATGAACTCCTATACAAAGACCGTCCATACCTGCGCGGCCCACCCCAGTCATTCACGATTGATGTCTCCACTCATGTTCTTGGTCTGATCTCCAACGGCGTCTTTGACCGCTTCCCCCGCATCCAGGTGATTGTAGGACACATGGGTGAACGCTTGCCTTACGACTTTGACCGGATCCACCGCTGGTTCGAGAAGGTCGAGAAGCCCCGTGGCATGGGAGCCCAAAAGAGTCTGTACGAATACTTCAGGGATAACATCTGGATCACCACATCTGGACAGTTTTCGACTGCGGTGTTGAATTTCTGTATGAACTTGGTTGGTGCGGATAGGATTCTGTATTCCGTCGACTATCCGTACGAGTGCTACCATGATGCAGCTAACTGGTTCGATAATGTGAACCTCAATACCAGAGATAAGCTCAAGATTGGTCGCGAGAATGCTAAGAAGCTGTTGAAGCTTCACGACTACAAGGATTGTAATGCGCCTTACCATCAGTAGTGCAGCATTCGATCAACCTGTCTTGCCGGCTGATAAGTTATTGGGCAATATACGGCCTGCATCCCATTGTCAAATATCAGAGGCAGCACCGAGTTCAAATGGCCTGTATTGAAATGGAGAGGTTTTCATTTGCTAATGTCTATCATTTAGTATTTATCTAATTAATCTTTTACTAGCAATTGATATATTTCACATGTTAAGTTTGAGTGAAGAAACTAGTGATCCACTGCGTTTGCATGAAACTGAAGAGAGGCACTTCTCCACTTCTTCTAGGCAGGAAGTCGAAACCCAACTAGCTCAACATAGCTGATATCTTGAGATGATAAAACTGAGTTTATTCAGCCAATGTAAGGGAAATTTTGAATCTCTCTTTAGTCAAGCTAAACACGAGGCTACACTGATGGCGCAACCTGGCCTACACAACTGCCGAAGCCTAGAGCTCTAAACTCGATGATATCTCCATCTTTGAGAAAGCTTCGACTTGTTTTTTGTCTCTCTGGACCTATTGCCTCCATCTCATATGATTCAATGCCATTGCGACTTGCCTCGAGAAGACAGCCGAGCTCGTGTCGAGATGTACCACTAAGCGTGCCAGTTGCGATGAGGTCCCCGGTACGCATAGGGCATCCGCCAGCTGTGTGATGTGCTAGCAACTGAGCGAACGAAAACAATACGTTCTTGGTGTTGCATTTAAACATATCGTATTTGCCTGATTCATCTGTGAAGAATCAGTGCCCAGCCTCTGGTGTAAGTCTAAGATCCTACCTTCAAGCGAAACATGTATAGGAATATTATATACTGAACACTCCTTCTTTTCGTCGAGATATGGAAGCCGTTCTCCCGTCCAGAGGAAGGTTAGCCTATTTCAACCATTGGAGGCCTCCTGACTTACTAGCTTCACTGGCTTTTCTCGGAATTGCTCAAGAGCCTCCAAAGGCACGATCCAAGGAGATATGGTAGTCGCAAAGTTTTTCCCATTGAAAGGCCCTAAAGGCGTCGATTCCCATACCTGGATGTCCCTTGCCGACCAGTCATTCATAAGTACGAAACCGAAGATATAGTTTTCCGCTTCGTCGACGTCGATCGAGGATCCCATGTCATTCCCTTGACCTATGAATGCAGCAAACTCGACTTCAAAATCAAGATTTTGACAAGGGCCAAAGGTCGGCATTTTATTAACAACAAACTGGCCTTTAGGTCGTCGAACTGGAGTTCCGGAAGCAACAATTGAGGAGGCGCGACCAGCGTATCCCACCGGTAAGCTTAAGTAGTTTGGTGGGAGGCCTGCTCCAGGCCGAAAGATATCAGTGCACTTTCACCGTAGAGTTAGACCAGTGTCTAAGTATTTATAAAATGGTCAACAGCACCTACATTTTGTGCGTGGTACGGTCCTATAAAGAAGTCGGTATAATCACCGATACTCATTGGCAAGTGCATGGTCGCTCCAACCATCTTTATGAGGACTCTCTTCTTCCGATCTTCGTTATCACGCAGTTCTGGCCCGAGAGTAGTATCTTCACTGAGGAGTTCTAGAAGAAGCTCTCTTACTCCTTGGTGAATCTTTCTTCCTGCCGCTGCATAGCAATTCAAAGTAGAAGCTTCGAGAGTCGAATGATCGAACTCGATTGATGCAAACACTCTTTCTTGAGTAAGTGCTTTCATGTCCAATATGTATTCTCCAATCGCCACTCCAATCCGAGCGTCTAAATTATCTGTACTAAAAATGCCGTATGGCAGGAAGTCCAGCGTAAAGCCTGAGCCATGGTCATCACCAATCCATGTGGCCATGATCGCCAGCTATAGATTAGAATGTAGGAGCCGATATCAGAAGGTGAAAGTAATTGTGAACAACGCGACGTAGAATACCAGCAGTTGAAGAGTCGGTAAAGTCAGGTCACCTAAAGCGACTTTTCCGATTCCGATCAGCGTCAGTGCGCAACGGAAGGCATCTCGCACTAAGGATAATACTTTGGAGGAAGCGAATAGAAGAGATCATACGACAGAGCACTAAACGCTCGGGCCTAGCCATTCCTTGAGTGATTTCGGAAAATCCCCTGAAACACCAATGGTGATAAGCTGCTCCTTCCTAGCTCCAGATCCAACAGCAATCACCGTACCTATCTATATGGATTCTGCTTTTCTAGTCTTCAGAACTTCATGAGCTTGATTAAACACAGTCTATATTGCAAGTGAGGGTAAAGAACAAACATGGCTTCAAAGATTGAATCTAGAAGCACTGTTCTTCACCAAGAGCATGCGACGCCTGAAAAGCACCTTCAGGTACCACATGGCATGGTGGGCGCAGCACACTTATTCCAAGGTACACCTTCTCTCCCTTATGAATGCATCAGTATTGCTCACAATCCCTAGAGGATCACAGTGGCAGACCCATCAAGTTTCTGCTCCCACGCCCTACGAACGACCCGAAAGATCCATTGGTGAGCTTGGTCTCCATTATACAAGTATTAGTTCTGATGACTGTGGTACAGACCTGGAGCACCTGGAGAAAGCATCTTACCCTCCTCACGACCTGCCTCTTTGTATTCTTGTCAAATTACATTACAGCATCAATCTCGCCGATCTATGTTCCTATCATTGAGCATTTCGAGGTTAGCGTGACGAAAGCCAGCTACCTTATAACATTCAATATACTGTTTCTTGGACTAGGGAATATCTTCTGGGTTCCCCTATCACGAAAGATTGGAAAGCGTCCCGTCCTCATCCTGAGTACCGCCATCTTTTTTTCCTCGAGCGTCTGGGCTGCCGTTGCTCACTCCTGGGGGTCTCTGTTCGGAGCAAGAATTGTTCAGGGTTTTGGTGCAAGCTCGTCAGAAGCTCTTGGACCCTCTGTTGTGGCTGATCTCTACTTTTTGCACGAAAGGGGCGCCAAGGTAGGATTCTACACCTTCATGATTGCAAGTGGAAGTGCTCTAGGCGGCCTTTTCGCTGGTTTCGTTGCTCACTCGACCCCGAATTGGCGATGGGTATTTTGGATGAATGCTATCCTTACCGGCGTCAACTTTCTCTTGAGCGTTTTCTTTCAAGCAGAGACCAACTTTGAGCGTCCTCCAGAGTATGAAAACGGCGAGGGTTTGGATCCCTCTCAGCTTGCTCACATCAGGGCTCGGGCAAATTCAGCGTGGCTTAAATCACTTAGTGTGACATCGTGGTACGATCCGTAAGTTTGAACGGGCCTTATCACAAAGAGAAGCATCGAAGTTAACCTGGGTACCTCAGTAATAACTCAATTTGGAGTTTGTGGTTGGCGCCCTTTCTAGTGCTGCAATACCCTGCAGTCATATGGGGTTCTCTCACGTATGGTGTGAGTCTCGGTTGGGTTGTCCTACAACAAACCGCCAACGCTTCCGCCTTTCCTCAACTATATGGCTTCCATGAACTTGCTGTTGGAAACATCAATATTGCGGTGAGATTTCCCGGGTTGTGCCACTGCTCTGCTCTGCTGACGATGAGAAGAATCTTATTGGTGCCATCATTGGCTGCCTTGTCGGTGGACCGCTGAGCGACTATGTGGTCGTCCTTATATCCAAGCGCCGCGGCGGATACTTTAAGCCTGAGTTTCGGCTCTGGTGCCTCGTACCCCCCGTGCTATTTGGGCCTATTGGTTTACTTCTATGGGGAGGTGGGCTTGGCAACCATTTGAATTCGATGATTGCGATTACTGGAAGCGGAATTACCTACGCAGTTCTTTGTGCTGTTCCAGCTATCGGGATGACCTATGTTGTGGACTGCTTTCGTCCACTGGCGGGTGAGACTATGACTATTCTGACAGCATTCAAGAACACCTTCGCATTTGGTCTCAGCTTTGGCGTCACTCCGTGGCTGGAAAGGGACGGATATCTCAAGGTAAGAAAAAACCATGCTATGTTATAACTGCGCTGTGGATGATGATGGTCCTGACGTTTCATTCCTCAAAAGGTTTCAGCATGGTGCGTTCTTATCGAAGGCCTCATTTTCCTCACCACGATTCCTATGTATATTTATGGAGAACGAATGCGAAAGTGGTCTAGTAAATATGATGTGTAGTTGGAGGAGACAAAAAATGTAGCAGACTAGTACACAGGTCAACTGGATTGGCCGAAAGTGAAATTTTAGATGCTAGCATCATAGGGAAAGTTCTTAGTGAATACAATCTACCTGAATATTGAGAGAAAACACTCAAATGTTGCATTAAGCTAGCCCAATATTTAGCTATTAAGTAAGAAGCCTTGCGCTTCTTAAAGAGGTGTATTACACTCCCTGATCCTGTATCATGGTCTAATTTTAGGCCCTTACGACGTTAGATAGCATATAAGCTGTCGATGCATCTCTCCTAGGCTTTCAGAAAATCCGCGACATCTTTTCCTGAATACTCTCCTGTCACAGGATGCAGCTCTCCAGAAATCAAGATCTGACAAATTGCAGCTAGGAGCGGGCTCATGTCACCTCTCAGCTTCCCAAATTCCCGCACGCAATAGGGGCTCCAAAGGACCCTATTAAGTTGCACAAGGCACTTTTACAAAACATGACACTAGTCCTTCACGGGTTAAAAGCCTTTCCCGCATAGCAGTCATGAATAATTCGTCATCGGTTACAACTGAATACCAGTCGCCTTCAACATCGGAATATCATGTGACGAATTTCTATTGGGTTTTCCGACCCCCGAGCTGTAACCCGCATCCCGACCATCATGCTTAAACTTCCGTAATCAACAAGGACCTAGCAAGGACCTCAAAATAAAATTATCAAAGCGCTTCTGCACGCTATGCGATCCTCTCCTGATATCTCCGATGGTCAGTTAGAGCTTGACATCATCTCCACGATACGGCAAACTGCACAGAATGACTGGAAGCTATCTCATTAAGGGTGCTACAGTGGTCTCGGTTGACCCTGCGATTGGGATCGTCAATAACTGCGATGTCCTCATTAAAGAAGGATTTATTGCAGCCGTCGGTCCGGATATTGCGGCTTTGCCGGATTCTACCATTATCGATGGTACAGACGCAATAGTCTCCCCTGGCTTTGTGGACACTCACAGACATACCTGGCAGACACAGCTCAGGACGATAACCGCCGACTATGTGTTATCTGACTATTTCGTCAATATTCGCAATATCTGGGGTTCCTGCTACACTGCCCAGGATGCCTACATTGGCAACTATTGTGGAGCCCTAGAATCTGTGGACAACGGAATAACGTTCTTGATTGACCACTCTCACATCATGAACTCTCCTGAGCACGCGGATGCGGCCGTCAGAGGGTTGAAAAATGCCAATATTAGGGCTATCTTCTGCTATGGCTTATATGAGAATCCATTCTGGGAAGGCTCCTGCATCGACAGAGAACTAGGGGAGAAGAATCCAAATTGGAGACGCGAAGACGCCAAGCGTATCAAGAAGACCTATTTCGCATCGAATCAGCCCACGGACCTCATTCGGTTCGGTTTTGCGCCAGCCGAGATCGAAAGAGGAACTATTGAACAGGCTGTTGACGAGGTAGAGTTTGGACGATCGCTGAATTCCGCCATCATCACCGGGCATGTTGCGATGGGTAAATACGACCGTGGTGTCCATCTTATTCGTCATTTTCAGGAGAGAAATATGCTAGGGCCCGATCTTCTGCTCAGTCATTGTGCTTCTCTACAGGATGACGAATTAGTTGCCGCGGGCAAGAATGGTGTGTCTTTCAGTTCTACGCCTGATACAGAGCTTCAAATGGGAATGGGACACCCCATTGCGTTCAAAGCTCGAAAGTACGGCTGCTGTGCGAGCATTGGAATTGATATTACCTCCAATAATCCCGCAGATATGTTCCAACAGATGCGGCTACTGATCCAAGCACAGAGACATTTGGAGAATGAGAGCCACGACGGCCCGCGGGCCAGCATCACCCAGAGATGTGCTGAGGTTCTCGAGATGGCCACTATGGGCGGAGCAGAAGCGGTGGGGTTGAAAGATGTTATAGGAAGCATTACTCCAGGAAAAAGAGCGGACCTTCTCATCACGAGATGCGACTCTACCAGGCTGACACCAGTCCATGACCCCGTTGCAGCCTTGGTGCTCTATGCTAACGGCTCTGATATCGATAGCGTCTTCGTAGATGGCAAGCTGCTTAAGAGTGGCGGAAGGCTGGTCGGCGTGGATTGGCCCAAAGTACGAGGAGAACTACGGGATTCTGCGAGAGCTATTATGGAACGCTCAACGAAGGCCCCTAGAGAACGCATTGAGAAAGCTGCTTTGGCAGTGATGAAAGGTTTGCGGGAGAAGGAGGAACCAAAGATTAAACTATGATAATAGAAAATGTGAAAATATATTTAAGCATGCTTGTTCTAGTCTCAGGAGCAATGCACCAGAGCCTATTCCTGACCGAGAGCCTAGAACTTGACCTAGAGTTGGGTGCCGGCCGTTTCCCCAAGAAGTTGACACTAATCCCTTTGGCGGATGTAGCGAACGATGAAGCTTGCTCGTGATTTGCTGACCGAACAAGCCACTACTAGCTCCAGTTATCAAATCCCGATTCCGGGGACCCCGCGCTTTCTCCATCTCCTTTCCTCTTCACCATGCAGGGCAATCCGGACATACATGGATAACAGGACATCAAGCTCACATAATCGGTGGGTATCGGGCCGGCCGAAGAAAGCATGCAGTCAATGCAAGAACCACAAGGTCAAATGGCGCTTCCTCAATGCACTTCGACACTAATCGTCTTTAGGTGCGCTGCTCAGGCGACCGACCCATCTGCCAAAGGTGTTCGAGGTTGAGGCACAACTGCAGCTACGAAGCCCTTGTCTCTAAGAGGACCTCAGAACTTCCGCAAGATGTAATCAGAGCAAAAGACTCCCCGTCCTCATTGTCCTCAGTTAATCAGGAGCGACCTGCATCTACTATTAGTCATCACGGTGAGACGGTCGCGAGCAGCCCGCGTCAGATTGGGGCATCGCTCTCCTCTGGACCGGAGCATTATCTCGGTATCCCATCAACATTGGTTCTAAAATTGATTGATGTTTATTACGCAAATGTGTATAATGCTACGCTGCTCCTGCATAAGCCCACATTCTTGGAAGCTGTAGCTGCTGGTAAAATGAAGGCTCATGTGCTTCTGAGCGTCTGTGCGTGGGCAGCAAAGTATAATGAACACTCCCGATCAGACCGATAACGCTAATACTCCAGTACCAGTTTCTATCGCGACGCAAGTTGCCAAGCTACCCTTAGGGACCACGGGTTTATGATGGAATGGGCAGACCGAGCCGGCAAGCTTGTATTTCAGGAAGTAGAAAATCCTCACGAAGATAATATTGTTACATTCATAAATCTGGCTCTTCTTTTCTACGCTCGAGGCTTATGGCGTCGGTCATATATTCACAAAGGTAGAATTCCCTCTTTTCTCAGACCTCCTGAGCTAACATTACCCAATCTGGCAGGAAATGCTACGCTCTTAGCTCAAATCCTCGGACTTGGTAGCGATCACCCCGGAAAAGAGGACCTCTGGGAATCAGAAGTACGCCGTCGTCGCTTCTGGGCAAGCTATCTTATTGAGGGCCATAGCTCAGAATCTACTAGTATGATCGTGCGCCAACCACCGGAGAGCACGTTGAAGCTCACATTACCATGGCGCGAGGAAGACTTTGAAGTTGGAATACCAAGCCAGCCACGAGCCTGCCTTGATTCGGGCCAAAGTAATGGTGGATTGTTCTGTGAATTGATCAAAGCTATGACAATTTGGTAAGACCCGCCCATGGGACATAATTGAGATAATGCTAATGTGAGCTGAGGTCCGCTGTAAATGGTCTAATCAAGAAACCAATAACGAAGATTGACTCCAGGATCAGTGCTATTCATGCATTGGATCAGCGAATATCAGAGTGGTGGGGGAGCCTTCCCGCCTGTCTTCATCTCATGCCTTCTGATATTCCTGATGTCGCGCTCGACGTTCTACCTAAGCTTTTACTACTCCACGTAATCTATCATCAAAGTCTTACCGCTCTACATGCGAGCATCGTTCCACTGTTTTCTTGGAGCCCTGGGGACGACAGCTGGTTGTCTGCGCGTCAGATCTCCGCGCAGGTGGCTTTTGACCACGCCTGTACAGCTTCTGATCTCTTTAGAGCAGTACTTACGCATTTCTCAATGCTCAGTGCCATCCCGAGTTTCGTTGCCTATGCTGCCTATTGCGGCTGTGCAATTCAAATACCATACATGTGGTGTTCCCAACAAACGGTAATGGAGAAGGCGCACAAAAACGTAAAGGTCAACATCAAGATTATCACCACTCTCTCCGAATATTGGAAGCTCAATTCTCTATTTGTACGTGACTCCCCTCTCAGTTCTTGTATATGTAGGCCAATTACTGATTCGTAATGGCAGGAGGTCTACGTACGATATCTATACAAAATACACTCCAAAGCCGCAACGGCACTTGAGAACGAGCCGAAGAGCGACAATCCCGTGAAGTTAACTGGGTTTAAATTCAGCGCAGAGAATGCTACTAAAACGATTCTCGGCTTCAACCGCATCCTTTGGACGAAAGACAACGGATATGCAGCACCCGGAGAGGAACTAAATGATTTGGGTGTGGAGGACAGGGATATCCATATAATGGAGGAGTGTACGTTTTACTTCAATGTACTGATTTGCACTAACAGGATTACTTTCAAACAGCTGTTGCGAATTGCGTTCTGCAGACTAAACCTGCAGCGAATATATTCCCCTCGCAAGAACAATATCAACGACCCGTTGCCCCAACTGAGAGATTCAATCCCTTCTCGGACTCGACGAGCTCCAACTGGGAAGAAATGGAACCGGAACTAGACGTTACACCGCAGAATCTCGTAAACCTTGATTCCTTTCGCCCCTTTGACCCCGATATAGCGTGGTTGGATGCTGATATGCTGGATTTATCTCAATTTGGCGCAAGTCCCCTCAATTTGGAATTTCTCGGCGGTTGCCCGGCCTCCTCAACGCTGTAGGACCGTAGGGCGATATAATCTCTCAACAGCAAAAGTCTCTTTCCGGATTGTTCGTTTGGTTTAGGACTGAGCAAAGATACGAGCAGCTTGTGCGTATCGATGTATATATGCAAAACAAAAAATGAAAATGAAAATGAAAACTTAGAGCATCTAACCATGAAAATATATAGGGTGCTTGATAATTCTATATATGCTATGCACTAGAAGATAGCATTGTCCGGCATCCGATCTTCAATTATCGCCAAGGTGCCCACTACTTGGAATCTCACCATTGGCGTCGCCTAAGTTCTCCTTCAACTTATTTGTTCCAATTACCACAGGCTCACAGTCCTGCAATACGAACAGCATCCTCGTCCACTCAGTTGGGCTCGGGTTCCGCCACGCGTGGTTTGTGCCGCGCTGCACCGCAATATCCCCTCTTTTCAGCAGTGTCACACTCCCATCGTCCAGCTCCATCTCAACCTCGCCCTCCAGAACGATGCCGTAGTCGAGCGATTGCGTCCGGTGCATGAGCGGCGAGCCTTGGGGACCGAAGTCTACAATCCGACAGACAGTACCGCCGGGTTGAACGAGTCCAAGTGTACCGGATGCCATGGTCTGCGCGTGCGACGTGATGTCGGCATTATTATTGAGATCCACCGGGAATTTGGATGTTGTGTAGACAACGTTGAATCCGACATTTCGGGTTGGGAACCAGGCCCATTCACCGTCTTTAGAGGAGTGAAGCTCTGCCAGACCAGCATCGTTGTGCCCAGTTATGTGGATCCTGCTGTTTGGGAGCCCAGATGGAAGGGATCCGTCATTGGGTTGAGACATAGTTAAAGCCGTCGGACCGAAGGTATAAGACCTTTCGCTGGTGACAATAGATATGTAGGCAAAGTAGAGTAAGGACTGGATGTCTTCTCTCCCTGAAACCAAAAAAAACGAGGCGTCCCTGGCTTGCATGCAACGTTCGATTCTCTCGAGCCCTGTGAAAAGAAATGGCGATAAAGTGGAAGTCGACTCCATGTGCTCGGAAAAGTCTACCCCTCTTTCCCGGATCGGAAAAGTGCTCCAGAGCTACTAGGTAATCGACATCCCGAAAATCCCGGCAGTAGAGCTGACGACCGCGTTCCAATTGCAAAAATATTTACGAAAATGGGCATTTCTCATTTTGTAGCTACTTTGTTTAATTCCTGCCACAATTTCTTCTCCAATTTTGTATTTCCTACTTGTACGTTTTAAACTTACCTTGAGTTCATATGAAAGCAAAGTTAACGGTAGCGCAACGCTGCATCCACGTGGTGATGTTGAGTCGTGAATCCACCTGTATACCCATAGGTGGGAGCATTTCAATCTTGATTTTTAGTGCTTCGTCAGCAACGGTAAAAGCATTGGTTGCGATCCATTCACGCCCTTTCAAGCGGCTTTCAAGTTGGTCTAGACGGGTCTCTAGGACGTGGGCGGCAGTATTAAGCTTCGGATCTTCTCGAATCTGAGTCAGACCCAAGATCAGCGCTTTCAATAAAGGATTAAACTCTTTGTGCCAACTGGCCGCAAAAGCAAGCCAAATTCTGACCTGTGCCTCTTCAACCACGTCTTCCGGAAAGAGGCGTGGTCCTGGTGCTGATACAAGATCAATCGCGTCGAGCGCAAGACCAGAGTCCTCAATCACCTTGCCGGCAATTTCAAGCCGCGGGGCAGATGTGCTTTTCTCCTCAAAGTACTCTATTTTTCTTATCCTGAGAGCTGCAGCAATCAGGCTGCTATCAGGCGAGTCTCTGGTGACCGCCAGCTTCACAGGTCCATCCATCTCCAGAGAGGCTGGGGAACGTGGTGTGGATACACTCTCGATTG
This sequence comes from Oidiodendron maius Zn, assembly GCA_000827325.1. Classification (NCBI taxonomy): domain Eukaryota; kingdom Fungi; phylum Ascomycota; class Leotiomycetes; family Myxotrichaceae; genus Oidiodendron; species Oidiodendron maius. The sequence continues at coordinate 1,224,027 of KN832874.1, read as the reverse complement.
GAGGTATTGTCCTAGGGGCTTTCCATGTCGTCTCTTCCACGTGCTCCGAGCTTCGGGCCCAACGAATCGCCAATCCAATTATATTGACGTAGAACCTCTCAAAAATCCATCTCTTTTCCACTGGTTTTGAAGCTAGTCGGCATAGCAATGCGAATATGGGGCTCTGTAAGAACTTTATTGATTTCTGTATTTCCGCCGAAAGGGATTGTGTGAACGACGGTCGTTCAGCCAAACGCGCCATCCACTTGGTTGTATTTGGAAAGCGTGCTAGTTCAAGGGGCAGACCAATCCAAGGATACATAATCAAACGTGGATAGACTGAGATTTCGGCCTGTGAGAAATTATTGCCGACCAGCCATCCAGACGTCGATTTCTTTAGTTCAGATTCAACACTATCGGCAAATTCATACAGTTGATGCTCAGAGATGATTTGCTCTTCAGGCGTTAGAACTGCAACCCGCCATACCTTATCCTCCCATTCAAGGTCAGCTGGGTCATCTGTGGAAAGGCGAGCAATTCGCATGGCTTCATTATAGGTCCGAGAGGAGTGAACAATCGGACCCATGAGTCGCTGGTACATCAAAGGGCGAAAGGTTTTTGCCATTACCAACTCAGAATTCTGCCAGCGTTTGACTTCAATACGTTCCGACGCGAGCGTAGGATAAAGCTGAATAGTATCGGGGAAAGCGCGATCAAGGTATTCAGTGATAGTGTTAGATTCCCACAAAACACGACAGCCATGGGCTAGGGTTGGTACTAAACCGTTCGGATTTATAGCGAGATATCGTGGACTGCGTTGCTCCAGTCTACTTAAATCAATGTTCTGGGTTTCCCAGGAGAGGCCCTTCTCTATCAAGCTAATACGGACACGCCGAGCACAGGGTGAAAGAGAATTGTCGTACAGGATAATGTTCCTGGCCATTGTATCGTCCGCAGCACGCCCATCGATTGAACCACTGTATCGATCCATTGCAACCTGTTGGATTAAAACGAGTAAAGTTAACTGTTGCTTTTGCAAAAACAAAATGAAAAAGATGAGTTGCATTTTATTATATGCAAATGAAACGTCACGTGTTAGAGAGATCTCGCTAAGGTTGGTCTTTCCGCGGAAGAACTTTCGCAGCTACATCTCCATTGCCACACTGTTGTTATATTCTCCTTCGCTCTAGCATGTATAACGAGTTCTCTTAATGGAAATTCCTGCGGGGTGAAACCGGCATGCTTCAGTCATCTGTCGTAAAGGAAGCTTACACTTCAAAATGTATCTACCTCCAGAAGACATCGGGGGTATCGAGCTGGAAGCCCTGTACCAATGTTGCCCAGTTTGGCCACTCATCTGTGCCAATGTAGGAATCAGGCCAATCATTACCTGGATCCTGACGTAGATGCGCAAATCGGCCTTCACTCTCGGCTGTGACTTCTCTTGGGGCTGGATCTGAAATGGGATGTGTAATTTCAGCGCCTCTTCCCCGCCGTTGCTTGCGAGACTTGTCTCTTATTGTCATTGCCTTTGCTTTGAGGGCCGTTAGCACTCTCCACTTAGACCCAAATCCTATGGTAGACTCATCCCACAGCTCGCGGGAGAATAACGTTTCCACGGCCGCCCACGCTCTTTCGATACTAGGGCCTTCGGGTTTAACGCAAAGATGCAATAAAATATACATTGTAACATGATACTGCGGATATGCCTTCCTAGCCCACGTAAATGGCTTTAACATTTCGTCATCGCCACACAACCGGGGCTCAAGGATATCTAAGGCCTCAATTAGATTCTCGTCCGTCACGAAATCCGCGTGCGGGCCGGGTCGTTGGAGCAAAGACCACTGCAGCCTCGTTATAAAGTCGAGCTTCCGAAACAAGAAGCGAGAACAGTGCAAAGTGAGACGGTGCAGAGGTATTACAGAATTGCAGTATGGCAGCCACTTCTCGATCCGCGCACTTGTATCCCTCATAATCTGCATTCTCACCTCTTCTCTTGGCGGAGAAGAGAATGACGCCGCGGTCGCGATGGATGATAGTTTTTGAATTGTCTTTGCCAAATCTATGTAGATTATTGAGAATGTCATGGCTGTCCAGCTCTCCCTCGCAGGGGGCAGCTGCGGCATTTCTGGATAGAGATCCATGTCATCGAGATTGGTCGGTGGCCTAACATCAGACGCAAGTAGTAAGCTGCTCGTGTCTTGTAAACCGTAGTCCTCGCCGGCACGGCCGTCTCGAGCGAGCAGATTCCACCAAAGGCGGCGACGGATCTCACACTGAAAGGGAGGGAGACCCAGTAGCTCTCCATCGCGATGAAGGCCAAGCGATTGGGCTATACGGACGGCCAGGCCATTTAAAATCCATATCCCTTTACCGTGGTTGTGCGTGCGAAGTGCTGTCTGCGGATAACTCAGATTTACTTGACGACGCGAGTGATAATGTAACATACCAGATATATTGCTAGTGCTTGAAGCCCAGTTATTGTTGGACAATCCAAGAAATCCCCATGGGCGAATGCTTGTTCAAGACCATACTTGAACTGGAGTAAGCAGGGTTGCTTGTCTTGGTCCAATATCCCTTCAGCCTCCAGCCCGTCGATGGAGGCTGTTGAGGCAAAGTAAATAGCGAAACATAGAGCGAGGTTCTCTGCAGACGCAGATGTCGGATCATCAATGGTCGAATACACTTTGATTTCGTCAGTAGGGAGATGTGATATTTTTACTCCAGTACAGCCTTCGACACCGTCAAGATATATCTTCCACAGTCTCACAGCCTGCTGTTTGGACGGGTGGTAGCTAGCGGGTGTTATTGATAAGGATGGAGATGAGAGTATCCCCAAAGCATTGAATGGAGAGGAGATCGGTGGTTGTGGGGATTCTGTCAGAGCAGGTGTCAGGACGGATTCGATATTTCGCTCCTACGCTACAGTCAGAATAGCATAACACAGTTTACTTATCATGGCACGGGGTAGAGACATCTTCAATCACTCTGGACAAAAAAATCTCGTTAAAGTACTGGCTTGACGACCCCTTTTGGACAAGAACGTCCTCTCTTGACCCCTCACTCAGATCGTTGCGGTGCAGAGCCGTGGCCAGTTGCCCTGACTGGGTATTTTCCAAGACCTGGATGGCTGGCGCCCGTTTCGCTTCTTCTCTGAATCTAGCCACAGTTCTCTCAAGACCGAAGATGCGAGAGGCCATGTCGGTCATAATGGTTTTCTTTGCCCGCCGCTTCCGTGGACCTGCGGCAGGATATGTGCAGGCCCGGTCAGCTCGCTTGCACGATGAGCATGGCACTTTCTTGTCACATCTTATTTTCTTGCTGTTGCAGCCGTAGCACGAACGGGAAGCCCAATGGCCAGGTTGGAAGCCAGCAGCTCCTGAAGCTGCCTCTTGCTCTGGTTCAGATCCGAGCCCGGAGCCTGGCGATGACTTTGACCGGCTTGGCAGTGGTCCGGATCCCATGTTAGTGTAAGAATGGGGTTGACTCTGCGAGGTCCAATGCCAATTACTAAATTGCTGCAAGTCAGGATCTATGAAAAGATCTAAAGACGTTCGCAACTTCTCAGATTGTGACTGCTCAGGAAAAAATGTTGGTGCGACAACGGCTCGATCCTGTCGGTCGTATGATGACCGAGGTCTTACAGCCGATCGACTTGGTCATAAGGATCTATCTTATCTCGGTCTTTATTCTTAGCATTTTACGACCGAGCCCGAACTCCCAATCCGTTTTACTGCCGATACCCACAATGGAATCCCTGAATTCTTTGAGCGAAACTCATTTCTGACTCTTAATTCGGCGCGAACTAGAATTTTAATTTCTTATTCTTTCTAGGGAGAATATACCGGCGATAGGCTCTCGCTATTCCCGGAGTTGGGCTCCACGACATTACTTTGGAAGTCTCCAATAGATGTTCCGTCGTACTCGGCGTTATAAGTACAACCTGAAAGATTCTCCAGATGGTGGGCTCCATCAAGTCTTTCTCTATTTCTCCCCAGTTGAATTTCTTATTTATTCTTCACTGATACACCCCAGCTTGGCCTTCTGTCTAGCATCATTATGTCGGATCTAGAGCAGACTGCCAATCCAATTGAGAACAAATCGATTGAAGGAGAGACCGACAACTCAGACCATAAAGCTGAAAATCCAAATGCTTCATCTACACTGCAAGGCCATGATGCTGAGAAAGCTGCCCAGCCAAAGCCCTCTGGGAGTGATCCTCCAGACGGCGGTACTGTCGCCTGGCTTGTCATTCTCGGTGCTTGGTGCACCTCCTTCTGCAGTTTCGGCTGGCTGAACAGTAATTCTTTCTCCTATCGTATGAAGCATGGACAATTTATGCTCACTATAAGCAGGTATTGGTGTCTTCCAGGAGTACTACGAAACCGAACTCCTCAAGTCCTACTCCCCGAGTACTATCTCATGGATCCCTTCGCTTCAAATCTTCTTTATGATGGGAATGGTGGGCTTTCCGGTCGTGTTTTGGTTCTTAAATTACTGATTTGTCATAGGGACCCTTGGTCGGTGCTGTATACGACAACTATGGTCCGCGATGGTTGCTTCTTGTTGGTAGCTTCTTTCATGTCTTCGGCATCATGATGACCAGTCTCGGTACCGAATACTATCAGATACTTCTCGCTCAAGGATTGTGCTCTGCTATTGGTGTCTCTGCGATCTTCCAGCCAGGTGCGTATCTAAAATACATATTTTCCCTGTGCCATGTTGGCGGAAGACTCACTGCGCTAGCACTTACATGCGCTGCCGGCTGGTTCAATCATAAACGCGGCACCGCCTTCGGAATTCTGTTTACTGGATCCAGCATGGGCGGAATTATCTTCCCAATACTGGTATCACACCTCATTCGCAAAGTTGGATTTGGCTGGTCCATGCGCATATGCGCGTTTCTCATACTCTTTCTCCTGATTATCGCCAATTTGACTGTCCATGCCTACTATCCTCCACGTCCGCACAAAGTTACTCGCGCCGAGCTCGTAAAACCTTTGACTGAGATACAGTTCGTTCTCGTCACGGCTGGTCTCTTCCTCTTCAGTTACGGATTCTTTGCGCCTATCAACTATCTCCCTGTTCAAGCCCTTAGTGCCGGCATGGACCCAAACTTAGCCCAGTATCTGGTGCCCATCCTCAACGCGGGATCATTATTTGGCCGTCTCCTCTCCGGCATTTTAGGCGACAAAATTGGTACGTACAATATCTTCATTGTCGTCTGCTATCTGTCTGGAATCTGGATCCTGGCACTCTGGCTCCCTGGTGCAAGCGATGCAGCGAGCATTGCCTTTGCCGTTCTTTTTGGGTTCTTCTCTGGTGCTTACGTCTCCTTAATCACGCCTTTGATTATGCATGTCTCGCCTATGACGGAGCTTGGGTTCCGAACTGGAATCGTTCTTTTTCTCACTGCCATCGGCGGCTTGACAACCAACCCCATCAATGGCGCAATAGTGGACGGATCAGGTGGCTGGAGAGGTCTAAAGATATTTTCTGGGGTATTCTGTCTTGCTGGAACGACTTTCATACTAGTAGCAAGAATTAGAAAGACAGGTTTGAAACTACTTATTCGCTTTTAGAGGGCAGGCATGTCTGTTATTTTAATGCATGGAAGCCGCATGAGTTTTTTACCTGCTATTATGTCCTGTTTTAAACTCTGTTTGGCAAATGAAGATTAGTGATATGTATTAGACAAAACCCCCAAGCTTCACCTTACCGCAAAGTAGAGCTAGAATGGCAGTTGGGCTACCATGGCTAATCCCGCCTAAGAAAATACGGCTTAGAAGGACAATTTTGGTTTCTTGATGGATGATTTCTATAATAGCAGAAATTCTTTCGCGCAGGCTGTCTTTTAGTATCTTTTCTTTATCTCAAAGATTTTCAACTGACCATATGTCGAACCACTACGGTAAAGTTAGCAAGACCTGACGGAGAGTAGTGAAAGTACAGCAACTTAGCTTGCTTACCTGAGCAATGGTGTTTTTGAAACGCAGAGATTCCCACGTTTTTGAGGTTGGAAATATCCATTCCTTTGATGGGAATACGTCTGGAAGCTCACGTTTGGGTGTTGAGGTCTCGCTCTCGAGGACTCTTTCGGGAAACTGGGCGGGGTCATCGTCGCGTCCATGGAGGAAATCATGGTATAACGGTGGGCTTTTTAGGGGCAATGACGTGGATGTTGGCGATAGCAGCCGTGGCTGAGTAGTGGTAATAGCAAGATTCGCAGCGATAGTTCGGATTCTTGAATAGGCTCTGTCAAGAAGGTGAGAAATTTGACTGGAAAATAAGTCGGAATTGGAGAAAACGGAGAACAATGGAGATATTTAAATACCTGGTCTGCTCTTGAATAATGCAGCGCGTTATGAGTGAGTAAATAGGGCATCGACCTGGGAATATAGGCCACGAAATTATCACGAAGAAAATATTTTGATTTTGTGGTAAGTGTATGCGTCATTAATTGTCACCAAGCGAGCCCGACAATTACTCGAAAGATCACTTTTGTTCGTAACAAGAATACTAAGCTGAAGAGGGAAGAAGACGACTCGAGAAAAGACTGACCCGAATACAAATACAAGAACTAGAACATCTTCATTCCTGCTGACCAGTCACGGCCCATAACCTCAATCGCTGCCACACCTGCTGCCGTGTGTCATGTGACTAGGACTGCCACCCATGTATGACGAATACTTATTGTTTTAAGTAGTAAGTGCTGATATTACTCTAAAACAACGGCTGTTTAGTATAAGCTTGTATGATAAACACTTCTTGTTTAAGTAGTAAGTACTGATGTCACTCTACTTGAGCAATGGCTGTCTATTACTAGTACTTACCTTCGACTACCTCGTCTAGAACGATTTCTTGCACATTTAAAATTATAAAATTTCCACCACTTTTTAATAATCTTCTGTATTGACTCGCTACCACAGCTACAATGTGCCTCTTTGAATTTATTATGATTGCGCTCTTCCAGGCTCGTGCTCGCCTCCCTCGCCTATTCAGACCACCTAATCGCGATGTACAACCCGCTCTCACTGTGCAACCCGCTGTCGATGTACAACCCGCTGTCGATGTACAACCCGCTGTCGATGTACAACCTGCGTCGCGCCCAGTGGGTTTAGGAGAGCATCTCGTGCTCGGGGATAGTAATAATGAACATACGAGACACAGGTAATTCAAGTGCTCTGATCCTCTAAGATAGCCTGCTACAACGTTTAAACTTATATACCCCTTGTTGAACCTCTAGATCCCAAACACCTCAATTTTGAGGAGCTACCACCTCAAGAAGTATCCTAGCTAATTAATCAGTAGGTCAGAGATGATTAGATACTGGGCCGGTTACTGGGCTAATTACTGGGCTAATTGTTGGGCCAGTCACTTGGCTAGTTGATTGATTGATTGATTGATTGATTGATTATGTCATACACTGTCCCAGCCTCCTTTAGGAAGCTATGCAGGAATTCTATATAAGCGACCGACCTCCCGTACCCTCTTTGACCCACTTAGCTGTTCATCCGTTACGCTTCCTGCAATAAATGGACTGCTCGCTATCGCTGTCGATTCTGACCTCCATCATCATCCTGATGATCGTCATACTACTGACAGAACCTATTCTACAAAGTTGCAGCTTTGCAGACTAGGTAAGGGGTTGGGGAGAGGCCTGTTCCATCTATGGCTACCTGACAGAAACCAGCATCTGTCTTGTCTACTGTAATCTACTCTACTCTATATAGCGCTGTATAGTTACAGCTGTCTATAGATGGCCTCAAAGCCGAAGTGAAGGCCAGATTCGAAATTTCAGAAGTTGGTGCCTGAGGCCGAAATGATTGTAGTGACCGCGAAATGGTCTTAAGTGGGTCGAAGGTTAATGGAGGTGGTTTCCAATGTATGATCCGATAAGTCAGAGGTGAAGGTGGTCTGTTGGTATGGCGGTTCTTTGATGAGGTGATGTTTTCTTATATAGCAGTTAGCACCTCTCTGAATTGTTCAAGAAGACCGGTCTTCAGCATCATTTTGGCTGCTCTGATCACGATCTTAGGGTCACCGAGCAGCCCTTTAAGGTTGAGTATCGGTCTTCCGCCTGCCTATAGATCGTGTCGCTCTACCACCCATTCCCTGCACTTTAGTAGGATATGTTCTACTGTTTGGTCGCCCTGTCTGTATGTGCATTCACTGGTATCCGCTTTATTGATGCTATAGAGGTAGGCTCGGAGGCCTATCTTTCCGGTTCTCATTTGCGTGATAATGGAACTGATTGGACGGGGTAGATTCTGGTGTATTTTGAGGACTTTCTTGTCTGGGCCAGCGTCGAGGGAGTGGAGGAAGCGTCCGTATTTTCCTTGTTTCCAGATGGTCTCCTAGTCGTCGTGAAGGCCCTCGTTGATGACCCTCTTGGCTGTCGTGAGGAGGGTCCGTATTCCTCTGGCTCGTCTGTTGTCCTGGTCCTGGTTCCGGTTCTGGTTCCGGTTCCGGCTTTGGCTCTGGATCTGATGGCTCTCCTGCAGCACTATCCCTTCTTCGGCTGCTTGTTTGGCTGCTAGGTCTGCTGCTTCATTGCCTAGGACGCCCTTATGTGCAGGTATCCATCGGAGCTCTACTTCTATCCCTAGGGTGGTGACTTTCCTCAGGAGAACAAGTAGTTTCCTAAGTATATACTGGCCTGATATATTTCCAGGTTTGTATATGGTTCTCAGGGCACTCTGGTTGTCTGTGAAGATAGCGGCCTTTTTGTATTGTGGCTTAGGGTCTGCTTCGAGGATCTGGAGGGCTAGATAGACTCCTTGCAGTTCCGCTACATATACAGTGCTTTCAGTGTCGCGTCCCATATAACACATACATCTTTGGAGTATAGGGCTATATAGGGAGGTTGGTGTCAGGAGGGTTACTGCCGCCGCTCCGACATGACCATTGATGCCACTACCATCGGTATATATACAGTTCGTACCGTCTATCGAGCAGATATCCCGGTAGCGTGATATAGCCTCCTCAGGCGTGCTATCAATTGCGACTACTGGCGGCTTCCACCAGGGCGTGATGATATGAGGGTGCCGGCGCTCCAGATTGGCATGGCTGAGTTTGTAATATGTCTGCAGTATCTCAGTGTAATAGTGCAACGGGCTTTCCTTAGAATCCTTCTCGTTGGACCCGATTGATTTGTACAGTGGCGAAGATGCTATACGTAGGGTAGCGTGGAGGCTGGCCTTTTCTATCTGTTGGTCTAGGGGTGCAAGGTACGCCTCAACTTCTATAGCATTTGCTGCAGTAGTGCAGAACGCTCCTGTAATGATCTGGGCAGCTCGCCTCTATATAGGTACTAGGAAATGTGCCATCCTGGATTTGCTTATATATGGTTTTCCAGACGGGCGATATGGTCTGGTCCTGTACCATACCAAGCATCCATATAGCATCTGGGGCAAGATCATAGCCTGGTACACCTGCCAGAGAGTGTTGAGATTAGTGCCCCATGTCAAGGATGCTATAGAGGACAGTGCAGTAAGCCTCTTGGTGGCCCTCTGTTATATACGCTGTAAGTAGTCCTTCCATTCAAGCTTATTATCCATCTGTATCCCCAGGTATCTGCAGGATGAAGTAGGTGTAATCATAATCCCTGAGAGTCGTAGAGGGTGCCTTGTGTTAACTTTGTGGCTTCTGGTGAAATGGACCAGAGTATATTTCGCTATCGCGAATACTGAGCCGTGTTTTCTTGCCTAGTCTTCTGCTTTTTTGTGCACTACTTTCAGAGCCTGAGTGTTGTATTGTACTGTAGGTCCTATAGCTAGCAGGGACATATCATCAATGTATCCCACCATACTGACCTTTATGCTTGCACACTCCTCCAGGAGGTCTGCATTATAGAAGAGGTAGAGGATTAGTGATAGCGGGGAACCCTGTAGTATACCGGTATAGACTTCAGATACTTGTGCAGTATACTCTAGCAAGACCAATATTGTAGTGCGGCTAGTAAGGAACGAATTGATCCATTTTACAATCTTTGGGTCAACTTTCCTTGCTCTAAGATTATACAACAGCCTGGAGTGAGATACGTTATCGAATACTCCAGAGACGTCAAGTAGCAGCAGGCTTGCCACTTCCTTGTGCTTCCAGGCCTTACAGATCTTCCCAAGCAGCAGGTAGATAGCGTGTTCTATAGATGTCATCTTTCGTCCTCCAATATACGTTCTTGGGAGGAGGTTATACTGATCGGCCAAGTATATAAGCCTAGTGCCAATGACTGCCTCTAGTGCCTTGCCAAGTGTGTTTAGGAGAGCAATCGGTCAGTAGGACTTGGGTATAGAATAGTCCTCTTTCCCTGGCTTCCTTAGAACTACCGTGATCAATTAGCGAAAGTGCTGAGGGAAGTATCCCAGATTCAGGCTGGCGTTAAACAGCTGATGTAGTGTTGGGAGTAGCAGGTCTAGCATTTTTTGCAGGATACTGTTTGTGATCCTATCAGTTCCAGGTGCTTTATTAGGTGCTGCCTTTCGGATAGCTCTCTCAATCTCCGCTTCTGTAATTAAGGGACAGTGATATACTGTTAGGTAGTTACAGCCTGGTATATCCGAGAGGTCGGCATTGACTGGTGGCGGGAAGAATATCCTCATCAACAGGTCTGCCTTCGCCTCCAGGGTGCTTGCTAGAGAGCCGTCAGGTTTAGCGAGAGATAGGGTAATAGTTGCTATTAGGGTATCCTGTCGGTATACTGCCCACTTAGTGATCTTCCACAGACCCTTAGGCGAAGATGCCGCTTCGGTCACCTTATCTCAATAAGTTTGTCGAAGGCATTTACTGATAAGTCTGCCTTTGTAGTTCCGGGCTTTCTTATAAGCCTACCAATCCTCGTCTAGTCTTGAAAGTTGCTATTGCCGTCTGAGTTGCTGTATCTTGATACAGGCCTGCTTGCAATTTTTGTCAAATCCTGAGATTGCTCTTGGTGACGGATTATACCAGGGGGTGGATGTATCGATAGCCTTAAGAAGGGCTTGGATAAGTTGTGTTGTAACCTTATCTAGGCCGTCTGGAGTAGTCGTGGGGATATTGAGCTGTTGCAGTTACCGAATTCCAGTCTTGAATGTGGCCCTTATCTTGTCGATATCCGTGGCGGCCCAGTTGCGAGTTCTACGTCTAGTTGCTTCCCTCCATTCCCAATCGAATTGGATGCTTATAGGGAGGTGGTCCGAGTCACAGTCTAACTCGCAGGCGATCTTGCAGTATATAAGCTGTTCCCTCAGTATATATATTACAAAAGCGAGATCGATAGTGGTATCGCTGTTGTACCAGCGGTAAGTCTTCATACCCCTGGGTATCAATTGCTATAGGTGAGAGATTTCAGTAATGCAGAGGAGGGCGTATACCTGATAGGATAGTCGTTGCCGACGTATTCCGGACCATTGTAGGTAGTGGAGGTTGAAGTCTCCAAGGAGTAGGATATAGCTTTCGGGGTTCTCTCTTTTCAATTCCTCTTCCAGGATCTCTAGGGATTGAGTTATAGATTCTGTATACGGTTCGTTATACACGTTGTAGATCCGAAGATATCCTTGTTGGGTTTCTATCTGCAGTATACAGATGTCTCCATTAATATATTTGACGTTCCAGGCGCTAGGGTCTATCCTTTTGCTGACAAAGAAACAAGTCCTGGTGGAGTCGCTGTTGAAGTAGAGAAGGTAGAAGCAGTCCTTGGCGGGATGGTAGGTTATAGCCTAGAATCGGTTTCGAAATAGCTCCTACAGCGCTAGTATATTATAGTTGTAGGTTTCCTGGAGGCTAAATAGGTCAGCCATAACAGTATCTCTAGATTTTTGGACATTGTACTATAAGATATTTAGAGTATCGTTATTACGACTCATATCGAGCATTAGAGGTACTGCTTCGAGTGCTAGGTACTATAGTGGTTCGTAGTGGTCTCCATTCTGGTGCAGTGCTACATTTGCCCTGCTTCTCCTTGTAGATCCGAAAGTTTAGTTCCGAGTGGAGGGTATGGATATATTTCCTTAGCAGAGATGGCATTTCGAAGTTCCTAGGACAGTATATACACTATATTATACAGCTTGCTATAACTAGCTCTGCATCCCGGCTTGGCCAGTTTTCGTATATGTATCTATAATTGCTGCATATACATCCAGGTCGGATTGCTGTCAACACATCCGGCGTTACGGGGATATCGGGTATCGTAGAGAGAGCTGGTGTCTGAGCAATTGTCTGCTGAGTCGTTTGGTTCGGGTCGATAGCGGTTATCCAGTTCTTATCAAGTTGTAGGTCTTGGAGCCAGTCATCTGCATCAAATGACACGTTGACATTGTTGGATACGCTGTTTTCTGTAGCGGATGCAACATTCATAGGAGGGGGGCCTGTCCTTTGGGTAGTCGTTTGGAATGACACTACTGATATCTGAGTTGCAAGCGGCAGTTCTCGTCTCTCTGGTTCCCTCAACTCCCTTGTAGTGTTGGCGTCTGATCTGTGTCTTAGCCGGTAGGTGGTGCCTCTGTAAGGGTCCTGGGTAGCTGTTTCTGGTACTCCTCTAGATGCTAAGGTTGCCAACGTCGGTCCTTCTTCTCTGTTTCCTGGGTTGGTTACAGACGGTGCCTTTCTAGGGGGGGTAGGCCAGTAGTGGTTCCTCTCCAGTTTGGCTTTTTCAACTCGCTGTAGTTCCTTTTGTCTTGCCGGGCAGGTAGAGCTCCATGCTGTATATAATCCTTTACAGATTATACATTTAGGTACGAATCCTAGAGTATTCTTTATAGGACAATCTCTGGACTCGTGTCCTCCAGTACAGTGGCCATAGGCCTGAGGAGCGCTACATTGAGTACCGATATGACTGTAATTGTAGCACCGGAAGCATTGCTTAACCCTACAAGATCGGTTGTAAAGTTGGCAAGTATAGACTAGCCCTTCCTAGAGAAAGCCTGTATAGATAATGTTGTTGGCTGGTTCTTGTCTAGTAAATTCTATTACTATAGAGGAACTCTGCTTCCTGGTAGCTTCTTTGGTCAACTATCCGATATATATAATCTCTGTGTTTGGTATAACTGAGTGATTATCGGCCAGGATCCTTTAGATAGTTCCTTGCTGGTCTTTTATATTGATTGTGTTTACTGCAATACCGTATACTATAGCTCCGTACGTAGTGCGGATTATCTGTGCTCTTGGTCCTAGTCCCTTAGCCTATTCAGTGTAGGTCTGCAGTGTTGTAGCATGCTCTAGTGAATTAGTAATGGCTGCAATGTCTCCGCTTTTTAGTTGATGGGCAGCCGCAACTTTAATGTCCCGAACTTTGGGTATCTTATAGAGGATGCTATTTATCTTGTTCTTAAGCTGGGCAGGGGAAAGTTGTCGGAAACACTATACTATTCCATAGTCTAGCAGCTTTACTATGACTTCACGTCCTTTGTAGGCTGTCAACGTGGGGGAGTTGGACGAAGGCAGGGAGTTGGGAGGTGTTACGTGATAGGGAGGCAGGCCTGCTCTCCCAGCTACTTGGGCCCACGAGGCTACTCGGGGTTGACCTTATAGGATAGCATTGAGAAGGGGGGCGGTTGCTGTTTGAATAGCAGTCTTGATAGCCTCATGTTCCTTGACATGTTCTGTATGTTGTGTCATGAGCTGTTTCTTGAGATCCCGGAGTTGTATGGTGAGTGCTGTTACATCATGATAGTCTGTTAGGTGCTGAGATACCTTGAGCAAGAGGTGTAGGGTTGATTCGATATATGGGTCAATAATCTCTACAGGGATGGCTACTACTTGGCCCTGGACTGTCTTTAGGTAGGCAAATGCTTCATACAGGTACATAGTGTGCTCTTTCAAGTTGGTGGGTTCAGGGCCGATTCTAGGCCAGACAGGCTCCATAATCACCATAACGCGTTTTAGTTCAAACTAGACGCGTCAATGGCTTTAGGAGCCAGTTAGACCAAGTATCATGCAATCAAAGATAAATTTACAGCGCGTCTTTCCAAAAAGTGGCACTGAGCTGGCGGAGGTGTTTTTGTCACTTGGCTAGTTGTTTAGCCCATCAGTGGTCTAGTTACCGTGCTAGTAACCAGGCCATTTACCAGGCGAGTTACCAGGCTAGTTACAATGCTAGTTACTGGGCCAGTTACTGGGTTAGTTACCGATCTAGTTACGAAGCTAGTATCGAAGCTAGTTACCAGGCTGGTGACCAAGCCATTAACTGGGCCTGTTACAAAACCAGTTACGACACTAGTTACCGCGCTAGCTACCATGCCAGTTACCGAACGGGTCTCCAGGCTGATTGCCAGCATCCACAACAGAGAGTCATCGAAGTAATCTTACAACCAGCCCGAGTCCAATCCGATTCCAAAATTCAAGGTGGCTTCGACCTATCCATCTTGGGCAGGCTTCCTCCCGAACTCATAATATATACTACCCGCTTTCTACCGCCAGACTCCGCTGCCTCATTTGCCCTCTGCTGCCATTCTATCTACGGTATCCTTGGATCGCAGTATTGGGAGTCTCTACAGACACAAGATCAACAACGACTGGCCTTCTTAACCCTCTTGGAGAGGGATCTACCGAAATATATCGTTTGCCATCCGTGTAAGATACTCCATCTATCCCAAAAGGAATCCGACGAGAGTGGCGTTCGCTGGGACCCCTCCCGGCCTATACTTAGGCCATGTGCCCGTGAGGAGTTTCTGGGCGGGATAATTGGATATATCCACCAACAATTTAGCTTCAGTACTTTTCAGATGGCGATGAAACGTTATCGCTTAGGGCTTCCATATAGCGACCATTTGAGCCGGTTAGGTCACGATTGGACTAGTCACGGGTATACAGGCAACGAAATGTTGCCATATCAAAGTCGAGCACAGGCCAAGATTGTCGCTAGGTCACTAATCCTACGCATACAATACGTATTTCTTATACCTCTCGATCGAACCCTTCAAATTCCCCGGTGGTCTCCCATGGGTATTTGTCCTCATATCGAAAATATGGAGCTCAATACTTGCATGTTAAAAGATATTCAGTGTAAGGTTAAGCATAACCACTCCCTCCGACATTGCTCTAAGGAGTTTGGATTAAAGCAATGCTACCGCTGTACGACAGAATACCAATTGCACCTTCGAGAGCGGGGCCAGTTTGGTTCTGTTATTGTAATCACAAAGTGGCTGGATCTTGGGGAAGGACGACTCCGGACAGATTTCAAATGGCGAAGTCATTTTGTTAATACAAAAAGACCAGCGATAAACACGTATATTCCCAAACTAGGCTCCATCCGGAATTCTTTTGAGCAAGATGAGCCTGGAGGTTACCAACCATTTCTTGGTATAGCCTGTGTTGATGAATTACGCAGGGATTCAAGATGGGTGCTCGGAGCGCTTAGTTAATCGTATGAACTTTTGCGAGGCTATAGGGAAAGCTTTACACAAGTTGCTAACAATTGATTGAAGTGAAGGAGAGGGGAGAGTCTTCTATTCGGGCGGATTATATCACTCATCCATCCTAGTTGTATATCGACCCTTCTAGAAGACCTTAGTCTGATATCATTAGGTCAGATTACACTTTATTCAGATCGACGGCTCTAAAATAGGGCACTGTAGTACACAATCGTAACCTAAACTTCTGGAACTTTAGGAAGTCATGACCAGCGACAACAATATATAAGTGGCAACAGTAACCGAAATAACAAAAATAAGACATCAGCAACAGCAACAACAACAGCAACAACAGCAAATATATGGTCTACAATTATACCAACCCTTCTCGTTGCCGTCCTCAAATGCATAGAACGGTTTGGGATGAGGGAGAGGAGGGAGAGATGGTGCCGATGTTGACGGTGTGGATGGTGATGGGGGGGCGGGGAGGATGAGAGGGAGGGGAAGTAAAAACTTGGGCCGTACCATTTGTCCACGCGATTCGCCATGAACCCTCAATCCCCTCCCTCCTCTTCCTCTCGTCCCTCTCATCCCTCCCTTATCCCTCCACCCACCTCGCCACTTGCTCCTAATGGCCATGGCATAAAGATATCAGCTGACTGCACTAGTGGAAGGTCTTATCGGGGTAAGGCCATAAGAGGCCTCGGGGCATATGAGGACGGACGGATTTGAATTTTCCCTCCTGAGGATGAACAATTTGGCATTCCTCACTACATTCCTCTTTGGTTTCCCCACAGACACTTTCATTCATTGTTCTAAATGTCTGTGAAAAGCTATCTAGCAATCTTCAACTTCACGTTCAGTGGGCCTTTCTCCCAAATTGCGTACACCTTCTGGTCCAGCCAATTTTCTCTTCCCTGGGCAAGTTCCAGGTCGAAGTTAAATAGCACCTTTGCTAGAATCAATCGCATCTCTGCCCATGCTAAGCTAGAAACGCAGTCAGCAAGTAATTTCGTATAAGGATTTAGTAGCTTACTTCTTGCCAATGCAGTTCCTTGGACCAGTCGAAAATGGGTTAAGAGCACCTTTATTGTCAGTCGCAAAGCGCGGGTCGCCAAGGAAACGTTCTGGTATAAACGATTCTGGATCGCGAAAATTGCCCGGTGAGTGGTGTGCTGCTACGATACTGACGCCTGCAACCGTCTGTGAGGGTCAAAACCTGTCTATTCGAACTTGCTATTCAAGGCTTTTGATACTTACTCCACCGGGGACCCATTTTCCAGCGATTAAATCTCCTCCTTCAGGTACGATCCTGGGAAACCCAGTAGGCGCAGGTGGGTAAATTCGTAGCGCCTCTTCAAGACAAGCTATCATGTACTTCAGGCCGCAGGCTGAGTTGATAGTAATTTCATCGTCGTTGTTGAACGAGGAACGCACCTCATGCACAACTTTAGCCATAACGTTTGGGGTTTCTAGAAGTAGGTACGTCACGCCGGAGAGAATGGTGGCTGTAGTCTCGCTACCAGCTATAACGAGGATAGACGAATTACTTAAGAGTTCTGGGTACGTGAATCCCTTCTCCTTCCGTTTCAAGATGTTGCCGAGGAAGTCGGGCCTCTCTTCTGCTAACCCTATCCTATGCTTGACCTTCTCAACTGTTATTTCATTATAAGTTTTCTTCTTCTCCAGTAACTTCTTAGGCACGAACAACGAAGCTAATTCTTGTCCGTAGGGCAGGTAATTAAGCGCTTTGATATAGATTCCAGCCTTAATGTTATCAAATATCGCGCTAACCCAAGGGTGATAGTCTGAATTGTCTAGGCAGCCGAAAGGTTCTCCAAAAGTCAAGTCTCCAATAATATCGAAGGTTATCCAATTGTACCAAGAACTCATATTCTGAGGTATCTGGCCATCTTGTGAATGCTCTTTGAGGCGTCGTATGAGAAGATTGACATAAGTCTGTATTAGTGGCTCTTGCTGGCGCATGGATGAGTCAGAGAATCCGTGAGAGAGATTTTTTCGAAAGCGAGAGTGGTCCTCGCGGTTCGCGATTATGATATGTTCGCCTCCAGGGTGCGTAGTATAGGATTTTCGGTTCTTCGCCATCTCCGGCTTACCTTGGCGATGACTGTAGATGTCTTTCCATGCATGGGAATTAGTGTAAGAAAGCTCATCTGGAGCAATCCGAACGACATCGCCATATATCTGGTGCAGCCTGCATGCGTTGTGCGCCTGTTGGCCCATGATGAGATTCCACAGGTATGGAAGTCGAGTAATGGCACAAATTTTAGGGCCTGGGTATACAGCCAAGGGATGAAAGTATACTCTGTAGATTGCAAATCCAAGAAGATAGCAGAAAGACTGATATTAGGCAGTAATTAGAAACTGTCAGTATGTAAATCAGCTGTGCTTACCAGACTAAACACCGCGCACAAACCCAGCAGAAAGTTGTCGAGAGTAAAATTTGGATTTAATGGAGCCATCTTGGAATGAATGATCAAAACTGTTGATTCCTTGAAGAGTGATAGAATCAGAAAGATCTGACGGATTAATAGAGGGCGAGGGAGACCTGTATTATTAACCCCTCTTCAATCTAAGAATGCACAAGGCATTCCAACTCTTCATGCAAAATGTGCCGTCCCTTCCGCTTTGAATACTGCCGCAACCCATCTTGATGTGGTGCGAGGGCATTAGTTTCCGACCCGTGCCGCTGTTAACCACCATACAGCATAGACTTAGCAGTGGGCCGGACATGTATGATCTATCGGCAGTTGCTATTGACCAATCATACAAGAACCATTACATGGTAACACGTCTCGGCGTGCGGGACTTCGGGGCATTAGGACAAGCTTTGCAACCAATCAAATCAACATTTCGATAGTGGCCCGGCAATTATTATGCATAACACTCTACAACCCACGGATGCTAAACAGCGAGAGCCCGAGAAGTCTATACTTGTGCAAATTGTGCGGATTTGTGCAGTGCATCGCTTGGTGAAGGCGTGAAATTCATTTACTAAAAGCTGCTTAATTAGTCCAAGTATGATGGAGATACAACTTATTACTGTATTACAAATAACTAGTGTCCAAGAATATGAAGATACAGGTTTATACTATAGTAGATCGAGTTTTGCACTAAATCGCGATACTGACAGTATCTGGGCCGTAATACTAGATATTGGAGACAGACGGGGTGGGGAATTCTGCCCGCGGTAGATAAGGGTTGGAGCTGAAGTAGTCTGTAATAGCAATAATAGGTAAGTATTAATGTGAGATGCACGGAAAGGTGGGGTAGTAGAGGTGGGCTGGCACCTGCGATACCGATGTTTTGCCAGAGAAAATAAATAAGAAGGCGTTATCTGATGGTGTCGATATTCAATGGAGAAAGTGTGGTCAGATGATGCCAGACATCCAAAGGATAATTATATAGGGATTGGGACTGGAATCCCTCGAGGCGTGAGCCAGGCTGGGAGTTATTTATACAAGCCTCCCCGTGCGTGATAGACAACCCATGTTGGTGGTGACTCTCGCTCTGATATTCTGTTGGTGTGGCTTGGTTAAGCACCGTATTTATACAACGAATCCTAAGTTAAGAACCTGCATAGGTAGGCTCGCTTCATCTACCACGAGTCCACCAAGCAAGGCTTTTCAGTGCCCCTCGCTGAACGACTGCTAAAAATTTGATACCCAAAAATTTGATTTTTTGGGTTTCTTAGTTTAGGTATGAACAACTCGCAGATAATGCGGCTTCGCAACGTACCAGACCACCAACACCCGAACATCTCGCTTTTTGCTGAATGTGTGCCCTCGCACAATGCTTCATACAAAACAAGCTTCACGCCTTTAAAAGAGAAAAAATAAGAAATAAATCAGCCTATCCACCTCCCTTATCCCACCCGAGTCATCTCTTTTAGATAATAGAAGTGTCAAGAGTCAACTCCAATCTACCTAGCAGCCAGTCCCGCGGTTGGATAAGCAAACGCTGGAGCAAGTCGAGTGAACCATGACGTTATAGATCTTACCCGAAATGCCGTTGGCAGTGCATGTTTGCAGGACTACAGGAGACGGCGGATTAGTACTATGTCTTCTATACAGGACATTTCAACAGCAATAGGGCAGGATAGCGGAAAACGTTACTTACTGGTATTAACATAACCGGCCAAGTCACTCTTGACAAGATTAGGTACCTTGGTGCCCCACGAGACGCAACAGTACTCATTGAATCCACCCCCGGCGCCCTCATAGCAGATCTGGCGAGGCGACTTAGGGACCATAATCTGCGAATTCCCTTGGAGCTCTGTCACGAGCTGGGCGCAAACGTCGCTGCGTGCCATATGCTTTGTGGAGCATGTGGGCGCGGTGGTGGTTGCGCAAGATCCGCGCGCTTTGGCCTTTCTTGCTCTAGGGAGAGTTGTCGGGATGCCATTTGCAGCATCGGACGCATGACCTAGATAGACTAGAGTACCGTTTGCAACCGGCTCACGATAGTGTTCGACGTAATTATTGGTGGTGAGGATATTGGTAGGGTGCTGAGATTCTGTAAAAGGAGACGCCATCAGGCCAGTGGCGTAGGCGAAGATGAAAATGATCGATTTGTGCATTTCGACAGTTTGGTTGTTTGTTGATAATACGTTTCAATGATATATTTTAGGACCATGTAGTGAGACTAAATTGTTAGTTCATGTTTCGATTTTATTTCAAGACTTCTGAAAAATGGCAAACATGGTCATCATATGTCAAGTTTATCATTGTGCCTTCTTGATTGCTATTTTTGGAACTATTGCATGCTTTATTAAGATAGGATGTTGAATCCTCGAGCGAGAGGTCATCTCAACATATTCTAAAACTGAATCCTTTAAGCGTCTTTTGCCCCTCCCACAAGTCTGGCCGTACCAACATGTTTGTTAATCCTATTTCCCAGAAGATCTTGCACTTTGTAGTAGACGTGCGCAAAAACTCGACATAGGATCTAAATCCGAGCCCCTACGAGTGCGATAGCCAGTAGAAAATAGGGACGATCCTTAAAATAGAAAGCTTCCTTTCATAACATCGCGTCGATAACATCATCTGAACCTAGGTTTGTACCACGGCTCGGCTTGCTAGAGATTTCATTGTCGGCAGCCAAAGTAGGTAACACCAACAATGTGGCTAAACACCAACAGAGTGGCTAAACACCAACGGGGATGGCTAAACACCAACAGGGTGGCTGAGCAGCAATAACACAGCCCGTTTCCTTTAAACTCACGATGAGAAAATATTCTTCCTTTCGTATCAAGAATGGTTGAGAATAATCTTAAGTTTGGCATCTAAATTAATTACCTGATGTAAAGATATTAGCACTGCGACGAGAAACGGAGCAGGATGAAATGAGAAGGTTTAAACAGGAAAATGTGATAAATATCTACTAAGAACGCAGTTCTTCTCTAAACTTTTTATCAACTTCAGCAATCTCACTATTTTTACTACCATTATCAACATCTTAAACTTACTCTACGGAGATAAAACGTCTAAAGTCGTGAGATTTGCCTGTATGCTTTCCTCAGAATTTACGAGCAGGATTTGCCTGTCCTCTCTCATGTGCTCTGTAGCACTTGCAGTTCCAGTCCCTGATCTCATGAGTGAAATTCAAATCCATTCTAACGTACTAAGCCTCGTGAAGCGAGTCCTTGGAGAAGTATACAAATAGTACAAAATTCGCCTCGCTAGGTATTCCCAGCAACGACTGCGGAGCAGGATGGTAAGTTGGAAGCTTGCTCATATCTACGAGACTCCTATAATATTTATACAGCATAACTAGATTATTAAAGCAGCTGGAGTTTACACACTTAGCTTTTATGCAACCTTAGATAATAGTCATATTATATCATAGCCTGCCTATACACAATACAATAGTGCAACGATCTCTCATCACGCCCCACAATAGCATTCGATTGATATCTCAACAACAGCTCAAAATTGCCCGCCGAAGCTTCCTTCGGACTACACCTGAGAGGCTGATATTCGATCCGTACTAAATATTCCAGGGTATCTCTCTATAGCAATCGGGAGCTGTTGTAGACAGCTTGGAAAATTAATCTCTTGTCATTCAGCCGACGCAAAAAATATTGAAATGATGATAATGCTTAAAATATTATTTGTCTTCTCAACCGATGAGAGTTAGTTAGGAACTACCTCATTCGCGGTGCCTGAAATGGGAGAATCACCGGTTCAATCTTTATAATCATTCACAACAGTCGTCTCCGCAGCACCCTTTGGAAGGTTCTCTATTACCATTGCAATCTCTGGGTTTTCCTTGTTGTGGAACTTGAGATCGCTCAATCCGTACACGACTATGAAAACAACGCCAAGCAGAGCACTTATGACAGAAAATACAAGCGCGACGATTCCTCGGGCAGTAAATCCATTGGGGAGAAATGACTGTTGGCTGTTTTGACCAGCTAAGTCCAAGAAATTCTCCGTGTTGCCGGCTGCATTTCCCGTCGTGAGCACACTTGCGGCTTGACAGACATCCAGGTGCTGTTGTGGAATAGACATGCGTTCTTGCATCTGAGTGGGGGCCTCGATGAGCAGCATACCAAGGCCCTGAGATAAATGCCAATCAATATGGCAGTGAAAGAACCATACGCCGGGGTTGTCGGCGACGAACCGGATGACGAAGTAGCCCTGCGGCGGCAGTACGAATACATCCCTCCTAGCTGGAGTCGCAGGGAACGCAGTGTGGTTGCTTGGATCGTATGGCACAGGGTCGCCGTCAGCGTAGTCATAGAATGTGGGTCCATAAGATGGTGCGCGTTGAATGACTTGGAAATTATGCCCATGGAGATGAAATGGGTGAGAGCCACCATCATTATTATTGAGCACAATCTGGACTACATCGTTGTGTTCCAAGATAAAAGGATGTGTAAATTCTCCGTAGATTTCAGAATTCGTTGACAAGTTTCCAGATGAGAGGACGGAATACAGTGTAGGTACTTTCGGAGCAGTGTAGGATATATTGTCCAAAAGAGCATATCCAAAACCATTCCCCATGACCTCCATGTTCACGGCAACGGTGATCTCATAGTCTGGGTCTGGCAGGAGCGGCATGTTATCATACGGCACCAGCGTGAAGTCGTCGAAAGGGTTAAGATCAGATGCCTGGTCGACGGTGATATTGGCTTGGAGATGTGGCGCACTGGCATTATACTCTAGCCAGTTGGTATTGTTCAGTTGTAGTGTAGGTGGAATCGTGTCGAGCAGTACAGAGTCTGCCACAGTGACGATGGCATAGTTTTGGTCTGTTGAGTTCTTTGTTGTTACCAAAATCGAATATCGCTGTGCAATTCCAATATAGAGTATATCAGCTTCTGTGGGCTCCGTATACACCCCGTCTATCTCAACTATTGTAAAGTTGTGGCCGTCAATATAGAAGTATTGAGCGACGAAGGCTCCAATATTGATGATCCTGATGAGATAGGTCGTATTTGGCTTGACTGGTAGGCTTGAATTCAAGGTATCATTGAACAGGAAAGCATCCGGGATAGGCTCGGCGCCAGTAGGATTGTACACGGACAAAAAATCGGGTGCAATGCCCTCGACGAGTTCATGGTACCAATCACTAACAGTAACCACAAATTCCTCGTCGTACTCGTCGTGAAAGTAGGCGTTATCGTCGTGCACAATCAAAGCCTGTCGATAGCCGTCGGGATAGCAGAAGTCGGTGTGACAGTGATACCAGTATGTTCCATTCTGATTGACGGTAAAATTGTAAGTGAAGTCAGCTCCAGGTGGTATTGGACATTGGGTAACCATCGAAGGGCCATCCATCTCGTTGGTCCCGTTTTGATACATTCCGTGGAAGTGAATCGTTGCACTTTTATCTCCAAGTCCGTTATGCATATTGACAATCAACTGATCACCTTTGTCGACCTCGATGATCGGCAGCGGCCATTGGCCATTGATGCCGACAACTTTCCTCTCCGTCATCCCATCCGGATTGCCAGTAACCCAAGTAACATTGAAGTCGTAGGTGACGGTTTTAGCTGCACATATCCAGGAGAGCAGCAATATGGTCGCAGCCCAGAGGGTAGAACCGCTCCAGGGGGCCATCTCGCGATAACTTTCAAGAATGGAGAGGTATGGGGAGATGAAGAAACCCGAGTCGAGATTATTGTCTCCAGGCTAAAGGCTGTCTTGCATTTATTTGTCTGTTCTGAAAGATCAGAGTTAAATGGGGAGGGGATGGATTCTACGATGAACGATAAATGTCCCGGAAACATCCAATTCCTTAAGGCGGAAGCCGCCCGTCAGTGGTGAGCGAACAAGGGCAAAAATCCTGCTCCTTACACAGAAGAAAAATAACATGCAAAAAGATGGCATCGTATGCACATGTCTCCGGGGCCAGATTCTTCAAATGGGCCGTAATCCGCCTGTCACTCCACTGAGCCATTTACTGAGCACGCTCAGTGGACGAAGAGAACTGTGCTATAAAAGCGGGGGTAATTTCAGCCCCTGCACACGAGCGATTATCGGAGAATCAGATAACAGATCAGAAGTGGGGATCTCGATTCATGGCATGTTATTCCGAGCAGATTGGTCCATCCAAGGTAGTATTGCAAGGGGAAAAGCTTGCCAGGGAGACGTCCATTCGAATGGTGAGACGAGCTAAAGTGGGCACACGTTAGTCTCTTCTTCTTTTTGTTCGTTTCGGGTCTAGATTTTCATTTCGCTATTTTAGCATCTTACAGTACATAAAAGGCTTGTGATGAACGAATAGCCTACAACCAGCGTACTTTGCACCCAACCAGGGATAGGCGTGTTATCTGATCATCTGATTCTTTGGAGTTTTCAGTTGCAAGGTTGTTATCACATCGACCCGCCTTTTTCCGGCGAAAGTGACGGATCTGACTTGTAGTTTCGCTGCTGGCCCGCCTTGTGCGAAGCTTGTTTAGTAAGTCACTGCTTGTTAAAAGCTTGTTCCGAAACTCGGCCAAGTCCTCTTGTCGATATACGAGATGGTCTGTCGATCTATACGGTCTGAGGTGAGAGGGTCTTTTTAACCCTGTTGTCGGACCGGCCGACCCATTTGCGAAGCGTTATAACTCAGTATTCCAGTCTCTCCTTTTAACGGACACTTTATCACTTTATCGCCATGCCGGACGTCTTTGCTGCGCAAGTTTTCTTCATTGTCTTTCGAGAATGCCTCGAGGCTGTTATTATCGTCTCGGTGCTTCTCTCGTTCCTGAAGCAATGTCTCGGCCAGCCCGATCAGGACCAGCAGATTTACAAGCGGTTGGTTCGGCAAGTATGGGCGGGTTCGATTGGGGGTATTGTCGTGTGCTTAATTATCGGAGGCGCATTCATCGGAGTCTTCTACGGTCTGGGTAAAGATATCTGGTCAGAGTCTGAGGATCTCTGGGAGGGAATCTTCTATCTCATCGCGACAGTCATCATTACCATCATGGGCCTCGCCCTTCTGCGAATCAACAAGACAAAAGAGAAGTGGAAGGTCAAGATTGCGCAGGCTTTAGTGGACAGATCGAAGCATGCGCATACAACGAGCAGACTTAGCTCCTGGTCTCGACGATACGCCATGTTTATCCTCCCCTTCATAACCACAATGCGAGAAGGTGTAGAAGCCGTGGTATTCGTGGGTGGAGTGTCCCTAGGACTCCCAGCGACTGAATTCCCACTGCCCGTCGTAACGGGCATTCTGGCCGGCCTTCTCGTCGGGTACCTCATCTACCGCGGAGGGAATGCCATGTCAATCCAGATCTTTTTGATCGCTTCAACCAGCGTACTGTATTTGATCGCCGCCGGCATGTTCTCCAAAGCTATCTGGAGCTTGCAGTTCCACACCTTCGCTCAGAAAGTCGGCAGTGACGTTGCAGAAGAGGGCGATGGGCCAGGATCGTATGATATTAGAGAGACTGTATGGCATGTCAACTGCTGCAACCCGGAGATTGACAACGGGTGGGATGTCTTCCAGGCTCTTCTAGGTTGGCAAAACTCAGCAACATATGGCTCTGTCATCTCTTATAACATGTACTGGGTTGGCATTATGCTGGCCATCTCGTGCATGCTCTACGAGGAGCGGACCGGCTCGCTTCCGCTGAAAAGAGAGGCCGTAGCGCTCATGCTCAAGGTGCCTGGCTTGAAGAACTACGTGAAGAGAAAACAGGCTATATCTAACGATAAAACGGCCGAAATAGTCCGACAAGGCCAGGCCCACCTAGCCACCGGGATTTTGCGTGACGCCGAGGGTGAGAAATAGATACGGACTAGTTGCGGAAAGGGAAACAAGCATGACATTAATACAAGAATCTAAGGCTTTGGCGTGAAGGACATATCGCTCGTTATGTAATTGCTTTACCAGTATCTTATGTCATAGTACTCTATATTGTATCATTGTGTAATCCCGGACTTCTAGTGAGCTTTTAGTTATACCCTAGTACTAAACACATCATCTAGGTGTCCCAATTGCAGTGGAGGCATCACACAAGGTTATTATACCTGTCACCCTACCCCCAATTTATACTGTCTCAAACTCATGACATGCGTACCGGAGTTCCCCCTCCGTGTAGTTGTCCCTTTAAATCCAAATTAATGGCTTTGATACCAAATTGAAGGTAGTGGTAAACACTTTCCTTACCATATAAATGGTACGAATAAATTGTGCGTCAAAGATAGATAGTATTAGACTTTCATTAAAAGTGGAAGTTTTATAATAAACTAGGAGCAATTAAACCAGTGTTAAGTACCCTGTTATACTTTCCAGTATGTATGTGCCCTTATGTAGGATTTTATTTCTGCTCTTTCCTTTCTTTCTTCGGACCCGAAAGGAACATTATACATTTTTCTAGTGCTTCTGTCGATTTTCATGTCCATAGCTGAAATGCGGATGTCTTGCGTTACGCCTGATTTGAAAGCCGGTAGCAGGGGCAATGGGATTATGTGCCAACACTACAAATCAACAGCTTTAGGCGACAAACTTGCTTGTGAGGAATACTCCCTAGGGCGAAAAGATAGATCTACTGTCGCTGGTGCCTTTGCGCCGTTGGCTCTAAAGCGCATTGTTACGCATTGATATGTGGTTTTCCGCACATAGTTCCTTCCCTAGGAAATAAATGGAGGGCAGGCATTGGACAGGCTATTCCTTTTGGTACTAAGCGCCATATGATTCTGTCTCTATAGCGGGGGATGATTTCGTGGCTGCAATCGAAAGTCAAAAATAGATCGCACTGGGCCAACAGAATAGGAGGTATTGCCGCACTCGCCAGACAGGGGTAAGACAATGGCTGAATGCAGACAATGCCAGATGCAGAAGGTAGAATATCCCAAATATCTCTTTATGCTGTACCACCCCAACTTCAGCTGTCGTATCAATGGGTAGCAATCTGACGCTATTGTTTTAGTAAGCCCACCCTCCACGCGGGCCGAGCCTAGTTAATGGAGGCTCATTGCGTCGGACAGCGAGCTTTTGATTATCCGTCGCTTCTGACTCTTGCCAGCTGTTTCCTCCCCTTTTCGCAAATGCCATCCACTGCGCTCGCCGCCAAAGACCAGAATCCTAGGGTGTGCCGCATGGTCTAAGTTCAATGCCTCCGAAGGGAAAGAGAAAGGCTGCTCGTCCAAAGCCCCCGGTGACTCGGAAAGGCACTACCCAAACTCCGCAGTCTAGACAGCAGGTAAGAATGTGTACGGCCTCTCCACCGCAGTCCCTTGCTATCTGCAACTTTGTACGCTTATCTTGTCTCTTTATTCGATTATAGGCTAGAAACGCGCCAAGAAGTAATCTTGCTCGTTCCCACAACGAATTTCGTTCCAGTTCGCGACGTTCTGCTGGAAACTTGCAACCCGTTGAAGACGACCCAGAATCAATTCTTCGAAGAGCTCGCACATCTCGAAGGCCTAGAAAAGAAACGAATAATAGGCAGGTAGAAACTCTAGCAAGCGGATATCCTAGTGGTCTAGTAAGGAGCATAGAGAATACGCTTCTAGATCAATATCAAAGTTTCTACGAGTCGACTGCTGAATATTCCGACAACGGAACTTCCTCGTCGCTAGATATAGACCCCGAACAGAGGTTCTATCGCTATTGGGGTTACTTACCACCGCTGGATGAAGAAGTGGCGGCTCTCATTGACTTTATTATGGCGAATCCGGATATGGCAAAGGTTGAGTTAGGGAAAATAGGTCCTGACAAGGTCAAGTTCTCAGACGGACTTGAATGTCGAAATGTTACTTTAAATGAAAGCGCAGCTACCGATCCAAGGGCAAATCACATAAGGAAGCTGTCATTAAATGGATCAATTCGAGAAACCGACGAAATTAGTGAGTTACATGGACAGTTATGGGCTATGGATCGAGCAAAATGCCAAAATGGATCGAACGAGGCACTATTTCAGCGAACCATTATGATGAGTCTAATCGCTAGACACTGCCTAATCTATGAGAGACAGCCAAGTAGCGAACTTTGTCTAGATTTTAGTGTCGAACAGGCATGGGATTGTCCACCAATGCCGAGTAGAGCATATGCATGGCGTGCCAAGTTCTTAACTCAGCCGAAACCCGACCTCGCTGTGTGTTTCTGCAGACAGAAAATAATCCCTGACGACTCATGGAGATCAACACCAACGGCAGTCAAACGGCTCGCATGCTATGAGAAAATGGTCGGTTCTGGAAGGGACAGGATCTTTCATTTCTTAACTATTGAGGCTAAAAGGGCAGATATTCCTTCAAGTGATATTAGAGGGAAACTTCAGAGTCTGAACAACGCAAGTCAGTCCCTACATAATATGTTTGAATTCTTCCGAGACGCTGGACATAAGGAACATTTCTTTGAAAAAGTCAGATTCTTCTCTGTAGTGGCCAGTACAGAAGGACTTACGATTCGCATTCATCGAGCCATCGAACTGCCCGAAAATGCGTCAGCTGGGAGCTTCATCATGCCGGATAGGACCGACTATCCATTAAAATTTGAGCACCAAGAATTTTTCACAGTTAATAAAGATGACTTTGACAGGAAGACCGTTTTTGAAACATTCGAAAAGATCCTAATTGGGTACGGAGTCAACGAACTTTGTGGTCTGCTAAAAAACGCCGCCAAAGCTCTTACGGATAAATTGAATGCGGATACCAACGAAGGAGCACGGAGAGCGGACGAAAATTTTTATCGATATGGGCAGACAAATATTCCATCAAACAGTCGAAAGGCTACTCCAGGAGCTAGCCTTGCTCCATCAAGAACAAACAACTCAGTTGAAATGCCGGACGTACCCAGTCGGGCAGAAACTATGACACAAATACAGCCATCCTCCTCTTTCTCGAAACGGGGGAGAGAGCAATCTCAGGAGAGCGCACACGCAGGGAGAAAGATACGCCGACAGAAAGTGTAATTCAAGGTTGAGTGTGAGCAGACATCAAAGGGCTTAGCACCGAGACTTGGTGATTACCATTTGTAGTGGGAACGTGCTTACCATCTGAAGGACCGAAAAAGCTGCATATAATTCTCTAGGATTTATTCAGAGCCATGAAACTAATAGTCATATTCGTAGAGGATATCACTATACTGCGTATGCGGAAGGTTGTCTTTAGTGGACTATCCACCTCACAATTAACAAACACCCGACAGTCCCCAAAGATATTTTCGATGTCCACATTTTGAATAGTCCGGTGCAAGGAAAAGTGGACGGCATTGCTAGCGGAAAGAGAATGGGTGTGTGGAGTAGGGTCAGATAAGTCGCGTCCATCCACAGTAATGTGTAAGACCTACAAACAAGCTAGTTGTTGATACAAAGAAGAACGGTGCATTTGCATAATGAAAGTACTTATTTATTCGTGAGATATCCGACTTCATTAAATGCAACTAACTGTCCTACGGCTTAGGTACTTTATATGTCTCATTAAATGTCTCATCTTCACCAACACAAATCTTATATGAGATCCTAGCATATTGCTCTGCTATGTCTTTGAGCTCTAAGGCCACCAACGCATAGGCGTTAGAGAGAAGCATCCAACAATCGACAATGCAGTTGTGCATCAATCCCCATTTCTTGATCAGCACTGGCTTACCTGAAGCTCGTGGCATGCTGCCACCTTCAATAACATGACCAAGGGATTCTAGAGCTTTTAAGGCTGAGTTGATAGCCTCGACAAGCTGGCCATTCCCCATGTAGCTTTTTGCAAGTGCCAAAAGCGGATCCCACATACTCAGGCGAGGTACTTCAGAAGCCGGTCGCGTATACGTATCCTCCATCTTCTGAACGATAATCTCGAACTTGGTTGTATCTGTGATGCCTCTAATGGGATCGTAGTACTTCAAACCCTTTGCACGTAGCTTGCTTCTCTCCGAAAAAGCACTCTGGTTCGTGCTCTGAGTGTCTTGGCACATTATACAGTCGCACTTAAATCCCCAATGTCCAAATCCCTTCTGGCGCTCAGCATAACTCTCATCGGCGGGTGATTTGTACCAGAAGGTGATTTCTGTATCTGCAGCCAGGTCTTGTGTAGCGCGGACGGTCATTATATCTCCGATGAAGGCTCGTCGTGCATTGCTAAAGCAGCTATGGTTGATGTATGATGCTATCGGCCAGACACCACAAGAGTGATGTTCATTCTTCGTCTGCTTGTCATATATTCCGGCCCGCAACTGGGACTGCAGGTGGGACTTCTGGGACAATCGGGGACAACCGAAGCAATTGAGGGATATAATACGCTCAATCAAAAAACTGGAATAGTTAGTTGGGTCTAAACATCCAGTAACATCATGAATCTCTTACGTATCAACCACTAATCCACCGTCAATTTCAGAAACATTGGCAGGCTTGTAGGACCCGTGGTGGAGGTTGTTGATGATGGGAGCCAGGGACGGGTTTCTGTACAGCTTTTGGACTATTAGCTGGAGAAGTTCTGCTTGCGCTCCCATTGTCATCGAGTCGGTTTCGACATTTATTAGAAGAGCCACATTGTTACTTCCTTCTTCAGCGAAAGCATACGCGAATGCCTTCTCGCATAATAATAAGTCTCCTGCCCTGACAGCTTCTGTTGTGAATAATCCACGCCCCCGAGAGCCGGATCCTTTTATACGCAATGGCCCAACGTATGTAGCATGATCAAGTTGTGGTGGTTGAAGCTTCAAGGCCTGCCTGTGCAGCTTCTTGAACGGGTATGTCCCAGTTTCCAGCTCCTTGATTCTATCGGCGGCTCGATTAAATTCGTGTTCAACCTCTGTATTGTTTGGATACTCGATGCGTAGGATTTTGAGTACTTCACAGCATTCCGGATACTTCCTGAGGCTGTAGAGTGCTTGGGCTCTGCGGTAGAGAGCCTTCTCGACGGGCTTGATAGTGCTTGACGGGTACTCTAGATCGCGGAGGGCAGCATCGAACTGCTTCGTCTTGATAAACGCGAGGGATCTATTGCGTCTTAGAACGTCGGCCTCATCTTCTGTTGAAGAAAAGGTGAGGCCTTTAGTGTAACTGTAGCACTATTAAGCTCGTGGAATTCTTCAGATTTGATAAAACCCTTACCTCTGAATAGCAGCATGGTATTTAGACACGTTAAAGTAATTGTTCCCAGCTATCTTCCAACCAACGGCAGTATCGTCATGCTGTCCACCCGACTGTTGCCAACTCTTTGGTACTCGCTCATCGTATGCGGAGAGGAATATGATATCGGAGAGATGGTCAGCTCGAAGCCCGTAATTGCCATCCGACATCAGCTTGAAATACGGCTCTTTTATGGCAAGAACTGACCCCTCACGAAGAATTTCCTCCTCTCCATGCTCGTTATCATTTCTTTGATGATAGAGTTGAATCATTATAACATCCTGGTATTCGTCTTCCATAATAGCCATGAGCGCATTAATCCTATCAGCTCCGGTAACCGACCTTAAGAGAAGGTACGTTCCTCTATGATGGGTCTCAAGGAGAAGGTCTTTGATCAGAATCTTTGTCAACAAGTCAAACGGATTGTGGCAAGGGAGGTATGCTGGAGGGATAAATGACGACTTAATGGTGTTATCATCATGAGAAACGCCTCTCATCACGTTCATCATAAGTTTGATATTGAATTGCTCGATGACCTCATCTCTCGTCTTTCGTGTCCGCGGATGCTTGCCTTGTTGGGACTTGGCATTTTGAAGTCTCCTCTTTTGTTTAAGAAGGACTTCTAAGTATTGTGGGACATCAGATACATCGTGCGTGTCCATGATGCCCGGTGGAATTACTGCTTAGTTGTTGTCTCGTCTTGCTCTTCCCTCCCCTTATCCTAAGATATCTTATAAGTAATGAGTATTTGATACCTAACGAACAGCGCATAAAATTTTAACCCAATAGAACAAACAGAATCGTAGATTGTAACACAGAGCAATGCGTTGGCACTGCGGGCTGAGATCAATCAAATTATTATATGCGCACCCACCCCGCGTGACTATCTCTACAGCTATAGGTTTATATCCAATTATATATAGCGATAATATTTATCCTAGCCCTCCAGTCTATAATCTGAGATGTTAAGGGAATGATCCTATATCTGCAGGTTCCGAGCATTGGAGAACTCTGGGACAAAAATCCATCTTAGGCGGTATTTAAAGAAATAGACACTCTTCAGACTACCACATATCTTCATCACTGAATCTTGCAGGCAAAGAAGGTGAAGATTAATCTGGGAACAAAAAGGTCAAGAAGGGATAGAGGGATGGAGATGCAGGCGGTGTACATATCTTTTTCGGTCGATAGGCAATTGTACATAAGAACTGGAGATGGCAGCGGGGATCTGCCGATTTACGCAATGCATCAGGCATATTCATGCTTAACAGTCCACTGGTTACAAAATTCTCTGTGGAGTAATAGAATTCCTTCCGTTCTAAACATAATCAGTGGTTATCTTCAGGCTGTTCAATCTGTAGAGTTGAAGAACTCGCCTTGAAGATCTTCACCGCTTATGTTCTCTAATACAGACTTAAAGACAACCTTCCGCCCCCTCCTGATCATCCTCAGCAGAGTAGGGTGCAGTTTAACCTTTGTGAGTCCGCCACTACAAGCGGTGAAGAGCTCCCGGCCGTAAGGATTTGGGTCAAATAGGGACGTCGTACCCCAGTCATAGCACCAGAGAGGCAACTCTGGTGTTTCATCTGTTTGCGGGTCGGCAAATGTGAGCGGATGCAGGTTTCCAGTATCCTGCATAATCTTAGCTGCTGCTTGTGAGTAAACTTCAGCAACAGAGAGGTCAAAATTGACATCTATAGCGCTCCTGTTGTCCTCTTTTACGAGACCAAGAACAAGCAAAAACATAGTCTCATGGATTTATCGCCTTTCTAGAATCAATTCTGCCCATCATAGAATCAAAGAGACTAATTTTCGTTTCAGCCTTACGGGCTAATCTCAGCTGCATACTCTCAATCTGAGATAGTTTTTTCAGCTGAGAATATATCATAGACCACTTGTTGTTTGCCATAGCGGTGCATTGATCGTAACAACAATCATAATAATGTCTTCGAAAATAGCGTTCGGCGTCAAGAAAAACATCCATAGGAATGATATATCGTCCGTAGTGAACGAGAGCTTGACGGGCAAGGACAACTTCTTGCACGATCCACACTCGACTCCAATACATTTCGAGTTCGCTGTGAGGCTTAGGCATTTCCTCCAGAGCTTCTGATGTCAGAGCTATGGCACGATCCGACAAGGTGATTGAATTGTTTGTCCGGTAGTATAAATAGAATTGGCCCCAGAGTCGAAAGAGCATCTGTGCTCTCCGCTCATCGCCTTTCGGGATCTCGTTCAAGCGTTCATTAAATTTCGCCAAAAATTCTTCGGAGGTAAGAAAGTTCAATTCTTTTTTAATCTCCTGCCTGAGCGGACGTAGTCTGCTCAACCTCGTCCGGGAGTGTCGTTTGAGAATCCATTCTTGTCAACAGACGACGCCTCTCAGTATTTGTCAGGCTGTCCTCTAATGGCCGGATTCACCTAATAAGGGACTTGCCAGCGACGATGAAAGCATTCAAATTTAATCGTCTGATCAAAACAAGTGGCCTCCTAGAATGAATAACAATCTGTCTAGATGATCAAAGCTGAAAGGTGGTGGCTGAGGCTGAGACGAACTCGTGTAGGTTTAAAAAAGGTCATACAATGGCCAGCTAGGTAGATGCATCCGCAAACGAGCCAACTATTATGGGATTCAAATGTGGTTCTCCTGACCCGCGTTGAAGAGTCAAGCAGTAGGCACAACCCCAAAGAAAAGAAGCTACCATCTTATTTAGTAATGAAAATCTTGAATGAGACTGAATAACATTGCGTCAGTGTAGATGTATAACCTTCTGGCTAGCCCCGCAGAGCATTTCAGCCTCCCCATCCATTATCCCGTACACGAAAGCGTTGCCTACCAAGGTGAACTCCAAAGATATCATTGGTTGCGGCGCTTGACTGCCAGTTTCTCTTGGACGTAGGATGAATGGAACCTTACCACCGGATATCACCCAAACCTCGTCTCCCTGTTCAATTGTTGGTGGTCCGATGCCGAAGTATCCTCTTTGCGTAATAAAAAAGGTCTGGCCAACTATCATCTTATAGATAGAATTATAGACTTCGTTCCTAATGCCCTTTCGAACAAACTGCCAAACCAGGCGTCCATCCTCGGCGTCGGCCCTCCGTCTTGGGAACTCCTCCATAATCATATCACCGATCATGGTCCTCCCAAAAGCGTCAACAAGAGAGTGGCCGTTGGGATACTCCTGGCCGATATCTAGATCTTCGAAGCATCGTCTCATGATTTGCTCCCATGTTGTTATAATTTCCATGACCCGTTTCTCTGGGATAATCTGTGAGGTTTCTTGCCTCAAAACATCCCCGACTTCTTGTACTCTGTCCACATACAGGCCAGTCAATGATAACACAGAGCCTCCATGCAAAGTTTTGAACTGAAGAGTCTCTCCTCCATCAGCTGCAAAACGCTGGTACCGATGTGAGTGGTTCCACCACCAGTCAGCCGTATCGGCGCTGGGTGTCAATGACAGATCGATTGCCCATGTGGGCAGGGACGGACTGACGTTTGTGCGGAAACCAACCATCGGCCTAAGGTCCTGCTCAAGCTGAATCAAGTCTATAGTAACTTTTGTGTAGAGATCAACTACAGACATTCTATAATCGCAGGATTGGACACTAGGAAGCGGCATGCTTGGAAATAGGCCCATCAGGGCGAAGACCTTATCTCTTGGATCCGTAGCACCGCGGTGCCGCCATCTCTGGAGCACATTAAGGGGGTTCTCACCATATTTCGCAATCTCTAGTCCGCGAACTGGCGAAGTGAAGCTGTCCATTACATCATGAAATACTTCCAGGAACGAAAATGGTGGAATTCCAGATTGCGGTGCGCATATCTTCATTGCCGCGCGTGTGATGGTATCCCACGGTAGAGTCAAGGCTCCCCATAGAACGTGGGCTTTGGGCGGAAGAACAACCTCTTGAACAGTCCAAACGCGTGACCACCATGGATTACCATTCAAAATTAGCGCCTGAAAAGCGACACGGGCCCCTTGAAGCTGCTCGATGTTGGAGAGCGTTGGCGGAATCGAGACACCCGACTGCGAGTCCCCGAACTGCCCAGCACACAAACGGAGGAAGTCTAGTGCACCCTCTGCCTCATTGACAGTGAATGTGTCTAAAGTCCCAGGAATCTCGCCCAGCCAAATCAGACACTGAGAACAGTTCCGATATATATCACGCATCATGTTGACTTGATGTGTCTTGTCTTCTGGGTCCCACTGGTTAATGCAGAGTTGGTCGATCCATAATGATCGTATGCTCCTTGGATTTCGGAGATGTTTCAGAGCGGCGTAAAGGCTCCCTGTAATTTTGATGATTGTGTCTGCCACCCTGATCGGCTTCAAGTTCACCTGACCTCCCCACACATATGACACGGCCTCGTAGACTTCGCCCATCCCGAGTTCCGCGTTGCGGATTGTACATTGGATATTATCGTGGTCTTGTCCTGGTAACAGATCTAGAATTCGAAAGCTATTCGCCAAATTCGCGTTCTCACTCGACGCATTTTTATGCCCGTGGGCCATCGTCACCGTGTGGAAGGAGAGATCCAGTTGCAGCAAGATGCTTGTTATGGGTAGGCTCTTCAAACTACTGGATCATCCTGGCGGCTAGCTCTTTCTGCGCAGCCTGGTTTCGTCTATGAACACTGGTGGTCAGGACTGATGGAGATATTTCATACACGTATTCCTCACTGCGCCAGGATGTCGTTCACTTTGCAATGCGCTTTCCTTACAGCAGAAAAGCCGTATGTAATGATCGGCTAAAAAAGGGCCCGAACCTCGACGAGAGAGCGCATTCACAGCCTGCTGTATAAAGGACTAAGAAACGCGATCGTGTCGATTTCGCATTTTTGAAAGGATGCACTCGCTGCCAAGATGCACTTGCTTTTATCGAGTAAGTGCGATGCACTTCGTTGGCCGCGAGCCGACTGTTAGCACTGTTATATCCAGCTCTGCTTTTATCACCTTTTATTACATAGGCCTATACAAAATGTACTACAGCGGTTCATTCTTTTTTGTGCTCGAGTTATAATTTAGCCTTACTATCAAAGCACTCTTTTATTACGTTAATGCATCTACCAGATATTTTTTTCTTTTGGTTTTCTCAGCCCAGAACATATGCCTTAAATTTTCACGAGACTTCTTCTAAGACTTCTTTAAGAATGTTAATGCCGCGAGGCACAGTGCATCTACCCCAGCTCGCATTGTAGGCTGCACCGCTGGTGCGAAATGGGCGGAATGATTTCCTGGTACATCTTCCAATAATCTGCCGTCTCGCTCTGCGGCATCCCATAATCCATGGTCGATCCCTCCAATAAACCAGAATGAACATGGCCGACTCTGAGACGTACCCAGGGTGGAAAAGTCTTCACTCACATTTGTCCTCGGGGTGTCCGCATCAAAATTGTCCTTGAAATGTTCCTTAAAGGAGAGAGCCAGTTGTTCCGTGATATTCCTGTCATTATCAGTTGGTGGGAAACGCCTTGTTTGGCGGAACTGTGGCGGTTTCGGCGAGCCACTTGCCATGCACTCCGCTTCGACGATGCGATGGATGGATGATAAGATCTTTTCCCGTGTTTCTGGTTTAACAGACCTGAAATCAACCCCAATCTCGGCACTCTCCGCGATGATATTTTCCGTCTGCCCTGCTTGCAAGCTTCCGACTGTCACAACAGCCAAATCGCTCGGGTCAATTTCCCTGCTGACTATATTCTGCAGCCGGAGCACAACATTTGCCGCTAGTATCACTGGATCGATCGTCTGGTGGGGCATTGATCCGTGTCCTCCGCGTCCGTAAAGAGTGACTTTGAGACTGTCGGCTGCAGCCATAATCGTGCCAACTCGAGAACCAATGGTACCAGCTCGCATGCGCATCACATGTTGACCGAAGACATAATCAGGGATGGGAACCTTCGTATACAATCCATCGTCGACCATTGCCTGCGCACCACCACCGCGCTCTTCATCCGGCTGGAATAGCACAATTAACGTCCCAGTCCACTCAGCTTTGATATTGACAAGTGTTTCCGCTGCAGCAAGCAGACAGGTGATATGCATATCATGTCCACATGCATGCATCACTGGCTTTTCGATACCGTCTGAGTCATGTGCGCTCATCGTGCTGGCATAAGTAAGGCCAGTCAATTCCTTCACCGGAAGCGCATCCATGTCAGCCCGCAGCAGAACTGTCTTTCCAGGGCCATTTCTGAGAACGCCAGCAAAGCCGTAACCCCCAATGCGAGAATGTATCTCAAAGGCGTTCAACCTGGAAAGATGGGAAATCGCAGTTTCAGAAGTTAATTTCTCCTGGCGAGAAAGCTCAGGGTGCGAGTGAAAGTGCTTATAGAGTGCCTCATATGGAGTGAGGTCCACGGCGGTAGTGGTAAGAATATTTGAAAGTGATTGCTCCATTAGTTGAATGGTAGGAGGGGTAGATGATTCTGACGATAGTGAAGGAGTTGACACTGGATTGTGGATCCGGAGATAAATCGCATTTCTTCGGTGTCCAAACCATTCCTGAAGTGGCCTCTCCACGTGATTTAAGACAAACACAGTATGTAAGTCAAAGCAGTCTTAGTTGTTATATTATAGCCAAGATTATTTACTTATAGATTTAATAACCTTAATACTGTATATTAGGGAAGCGCAAAGTGATGACACAAGTCAAGGAGCCAGAATATGCCCCCAATCAGCTGACTAGGTGTAGTACGCGAGCTGACGATAGCTACAATATTCGGCGTTTTGAATACCCCCGCTCTGGATCGATCTTTCATGTATATGTTTTTGGATGTCATTTCAGCCATGTGACCGAAGAACATAAATTTATCTTTAGCGTTGCTGTCTGCTTGTAACTATGGCGTTGTAGCAGCGGGCAGCAACATATCAGTCACGAGCATCCTTCAAACCTCAGTTTCTCTCCACAAATGATTCCTACCACAAACACTCTTAGTAAGGAGATGACTCTGGCCTCCCGTTCATCGAAATCTGTGGCGCACTGCCCCTTTCTTCAGCTCCCGCTCCACATCCGGCGGCAGATCTACCATAAAGCCCCCCGTGCCAAGAGGACAACTAATCCACTTGAATCAGTATCGAGAGTCCCTGAAAGAGTATCCACTATACAATAACCTCTATAACAATTAGACTTATTACTTGCCGCTCTTATCTGCCATTAGCCTCCTCACGGTCTGTCGCATGGTGCGCGACGAAGTCAAGCCTATCCTCTACGGTGAGAACTGCTTTGAGCTGACAGAATACCTACACCGGCCTTATTTGAATATCTGTGTGCTGCCATCAATGGGCGACGCTGCTATTAGAGAAAATTAGATACCTCACCATTCAGCTCAGGTCCGAGAGCTGCGTCGAATCCTGCTGTGGCCGGCCGAGGGATAGTTGCAGTCGTGGCACCGAGCGGTGTGATTACTCTCAGTTCCATCAACGACCGTTTAACGACGAGAAGTACAAGATGGATAAAATACTTCTTGGGCATTGGCAGGCTGCCTGTGAACAGCTACGAGAAAACGTTCAACCCAATAAACTATGCCTTTATATTATTTGCGATTGTGATAGGCTGTCAGTAGCTAAAAGAGTCGTGGGACCATTGTTAACTCTGCCGCCCTTGAAAGACCTTGGTCTATGTTGCAATATGAAATACGAAAATAGTCTTCAGATACTTGCAAAAGAGACTGTCTACGCCCTCGCACCACCCCCGGAGCCTTCGCCCCCCAACCAGCTTCAGGTTCCTAGATCTGCCGACCTAGATCTGCCGAAAGAGCTTCAACTCTGCATACTTAAGCATACAGCTCTTGTAGATTCTAGCATTGTCCATGTCGATCCATACAGAATATATCTGAGATGGGGCAATAGCAGTAGTCTGTTGGGATAACACATCAATAGCTTATACAACAAGTGCATGCGAATTAAAGCCTTCGTCATATACTAGCAATCTCCTATGACTGGATAATTTTTCGTAGCTTTTGTAGTTATCTGTGCCAGCTTAGCAGTTTACGAATCTACCATTGGGATAGATGTTCCATTCGCAAAGAGCCTCCAGTTTTCTAATTATAGGTCTCTCAATTTACAAGGGATCAATTCTCTTCATTTCCACCTTTACCTTGTCGAGCCACCCATTGC
Organism: Oidiodendron maius Zn; assembly: GCA_000827325.1. Classification (NCBI taxonomy): domain Eukaryota; kingdom Fungi; phylum Ascomycota; class Leotiomycetes; family Myxotrichaceae; genus Oidiodendron; species Oidiodendron maius. The sequence goes on along the minus strand of KN832874.1, from coordinate 1,185,070 downwards.
TACTACACAATCACGCTGCTGCATAATATCATTCGAACATGAAACCGGCGCCAGTCGATAGTCCAAGCTGGGATCTTCTTGCTTGGACGCCGACGAGATAGCAACCAATAAAAAAACAGCCACGAATAGCTACCAAGCCCCTGTGGCCCTATGCGTAGATGCTCGCACTACCTGGGTCTACGGTAGATCCCCCACGGCAGTTTCATGAAGCCACAGATCAAACATCTGCCAGAACCCCGCAAAAGGGGTAGACTGCCTTCCTAGTAGGCGAAGGAACAGGCTCTCCACGGCCCAATAAAAGACAGTTTAAGAGGTAAACGAGTTTCTCAACCCAGTCCCGCAGCCTATGAACAGGGCTGGTCCTAGGCGTTACACGTAAGTCGACCGGAACTTGACGGGCGACCTCGGCTATCTATCACATGAAAAGGCGGGAAAGGAACAGTCCCACTCCCGAGGCTGAAACTTACGGAGTAATATCAGCCCCGCGTACTAGCTATTCTCTATTCCAGCCCCTATACTTAACCTGCTATTGTATCCATGGGGTCGATAACCTTGCTTGACTCCCTGGCAACGTTCCCTTCTCGACACCAAAAGACAGTACTTGGCATCAACAGTTGAAGAGTTAGCATCATGGCCAATTTCACATTCGTAAAAATAGCAGTGGGATGTTTAGCTTCATATTTCGTCTTCGGCCGGCTCTTATTATGGATACGAAGGCGCCGTTTTGCCAGGGCGCATGGTTGTGAGCCGCCGGTTAGACTCCCACAGCTCGAACGCATCATTGGCTTCGGCCTTTTCCAGACGATGCAGACTCAGACGAAGGCCAAGACGCTTCTACCGTCTGCTCTAGAGCAGCATAGAAAGTTAGGCAATACATTTTCAGGTGTGCTTCTAGGGCAGTCAATCATAGTAACTATTGAGCCGGAAAATGTCAAAGCAGTTTTGGCCACGCAGTTTCATGACTTCGGTATTGGCCAGAGGGACAGAGGAATGGGACCATTGTTAGGCAATGGCATATTCAGTTCCGATGGATCGCGCTGGGAGCATTCACGAGTAAGGAGATTAGTCTTACAAAAGGCCCTCTGCTCACCCGTTTAGGCACTTGTCCGACCCAGCTTTGCCAAGGTCCAAGTAGCTGATCTCGATACATTTGAGTCGCACATTCAACATCTGATAGCCAAAATCCCTAGAGATGGATCTATCATTGATCTGCAGCCATTATTCTACCAGCTTACTCTCGATAGCGCAACTGAATTCCTCCTTGGAGAATCTGTTGATATTCTTCGTAGCCCCGCTGGGTCCGAACAGCAGCTCTTTGGACAAGCTTTCGACTTCGCTCAAACGGAGTTAAACTTGCGATTAAGACTGGGTCCTTTCGTCTGGCTTTACCGCAACAAAAAATTTGATCGTGCCTGTGTGCGGGTACATAACTTCGTAGACAAGTTTGTTGCAAAGGCGCTAGAGTTTCGACGAGAGAGTCTAGCGAGTGGTAAGATGAGCGCGGAGAAAGAGAAAGGGAAATACATCTTCATGAATGAGCTTGCTCTAGCGACAGATGACCCTATTCAGATTCGGTCTGAAATCCTCAACATTCTGCTTGCTGGTAGGGATACTACAGCTGGCCTTCTCAGCAATACCTTCCACGTCCTTGCTCGTCGTCCAGACATCTGGGCTAAGCTGAAACAAGAAGTTGACCAGCTCGGAGGGAAAAAGCCAGACTATGAAACCTTACGCAATATGAAATATCTGAAAAACGTCCTAAACGAATGTAAGTGTCCATAAGGAACGATGCCCTCTCAAGTCAATAGCTAAAACGTCCTTCTAGCTCTTCGTTTATACCCTTCCGTACCCCAAAACATTCGCTTTGCCCACAAGGATACAACGCTCCCCGTGGGCGGTGGACCTGATGGCAGAGCCCCTATCTTCGTAGCAAAAGGCCAACTTGTAGCTTACGGTGTATTTTCAATGCACCGACGGAAGGACATCTATGGAGAAGACGCAGATGAATACAGACCTGAGCGCTGGGAGACCTTGCGAGTAGGTTGGGGTTACCTACCGTTTAATGGTGGACCCAGGATATGTGTTGGCCAACAGTTTGCCCTGACGGAAGCAGGATATACATTGGTACGGTTCGTGCAAGAATTTGAGAGAATTGAAAGTAGGGATCCCACGTCATGGCTTGAGAGTTTGCATCTGACCTTGGGTTCTGGAAACGGGGTCCAGGCTGCGTTGTATCCCCGAGTATAATAGTCTCTTGGTTATGTCCAGGTTATAAATAGAGAAGTTTGAAAGATTGGTCCTGTGCTTCTATTCTTAGGAGAGATATAAAACTAGCTTTTTAAGAATAAAAGGACTTATTAATGGCGACTCCTAGCTTCCTGCTCCTTTACCATTATATCCTATACTGTATAAATATATAAACAAAGAATAGGGCTAATAAAGAACTAGCTTTAGCGGGTTAAAAGAGCCAAAACATAGCTCTCTATATTATACCTAAGCTAAGGAAGATAAGCTATGTGCAATAGTAGAAGTAGGAAGTAGTAAGTTCAATAGTTATAGTTAAAGATAGTAGAATCATACCTAATTAAGCAGAATTAGCTAAGAGATTAGCTCATCTAAATGTAATGACTCTGGTTATAGTATAAACGATGAGGACGATAAGGAGCACAACCTGCAAAACGGTAGAAGTAAGACGTACAGTCTTCTTACTGCTATCCCACTTAAGCCCCCTTACACTAAGAAATCTTATCTAGCTTCTCTAGCCATGGACCTTAACTAAGAATGGGAGATCCACAATATTATCGGCTATAAAACGGTCAGTGGTATACTAAACTACAAATTATATTAGGAGTTAACGTGGATAGGCAAATTTAAACTAGACAGGGCTCGGGAGTGGATATATGGGTTTATGGTATAACTTTAATGCATATAGCGTTAGAGCTAGGATGGAGCTAGAGAGGGGTGTTGTTTAAAGCGAGCATAACATTAAGGGATCTGATTCGCTAAGGGAGAGCCAAGAAGACGTGGCCGATCTTGGAAACAGACATATAGCTAAGGTTGCTAGAGAAATACTTTCTAATTTGTAAGTACTGTAGTACGCGACCCTAGGCTTATCATGAGTATATGCCAACTCTAGTAGAGATTGAACACCACGATGCTAATGTTTAATTCATACCTTGTCTACGCATTTGCCGATGGCCCCCTTTTTACTAAATTTATAGAAACCATTAATTAACCTCGTCATAAGTGAATCTGTATTCTCTTCAAAACACCGAGGTAGCTGGTACAGAGTGGTCTTCGGTTTAGATCGGCATTTCCTATAATCATAATATAGAATCTAGCTACTGAAATATTAGTTGTGGCTGGTAGGCTCCGAGGAGAGGTGCCAAGGTGTTGCATAGCCTCTTCAGCCGCGGGTCCTCTTCTAAGAAAGATGGACGTACACCATCGAAGGCAACGACACGTCCTTTTGTCAGTGATTTCTGCTGGGCTTCAAGGACAGCTTTATTATGCTGAATAGCTCGTATGCCAGCCTCATCACGCCCTTTTTTATCATCACGACGCTGTTTGTCCTGTTTTCTCCTAGTAACGTTAGGGTTTCAGGATTTCGTGTGACGTCGGCGCGATTCGGCCCCGTATTACCTTTCTCCAAGCTACTGTAACTTGATATCGCTAGTCTAGCTGCCTGATAACGGCGAAGCTAACTGCTGAATCCTGTTTTATTTCCGATAATGTACATTAGTCTTCTCTCTCTTCTCGCGCATATATACTACTTAAAGAACTTCATTTTTACAATCTTATATACACTAATTATTACTCTATCATTCTATCTAACTTTATGCTGTCTAGTACATGCTAGATGCTAAAATGCTGACTCTAGCTGTGCAAGTCTCGTTCCTCCTTGCTATTGTTACGGCTTCTAAACTCTCTCTTCCATTACAAGCCCGTCTAGACGACTGTCCCCCTTATTTACAGACGGGCTGGAGCGAGAGAGTCTGTGGTGATATTTGTCTCCCTGTCGGCCAATTCTGCTGTGGCAATATTCCCTCCTCTCCTCTCCTTTACGCATGCCCTATAGGAACTGTATGCAACAACCCCAATATCGGCAATAACAACTACCTAGGCAGGTGTTGTGAAGGCAGAAACAACCCCCCTATAGGCGCAATCGACAACTGCCAGGAGGTCCCCCAATTTCCCTCAACAAGCTACATCCCAGGAACCGTGACTGCGCCAAACCCTTCTCCATCGTCAACGGCTTGCGGTGCAGAGGCTATTGCCGAGGGCTATGGCTATCGAGACTGTGGCGATATTTGTCTTGACGTTGGGCACATTTGCTGTGGCTTTATCCAAGGCACAAACCAAGCCTGGTCGTGCGAGGTAGGCCAAACATGTTTGTATCCTGGCAGCGCGAACATAGACCCAGGTAGCTGCGTGTACGCTTCAGGATACATTGTACCAGGCAAAATCTTCGTTGCGAGTAACACTACTGTAACAAGCAGCCGTCCATCAACAACAAGCACACGCACTATTTCTTCGTCAACACCAACCACTACAAGCAGTAGTGGCTTAACTACGTCCTCCACAGGTGGTTCAAGCGAGAGTGCATCAATAACCGCCCAAAGCAGTAGCAGCTCCACAACTAGTCAGCTGCCTATATCTACAGCTAGCAGAGTGGCAACAGGCTCGTCGTCACTAGGGACAGTCACATCATCTCCGTCATCGCCAGCGTTCACAGGGGCTGCAACCAGGCACAGCCCTATTGAAAACAGTGTTATTTATGCGCTTGGGGGTTTAATTGTAGTGCTCATATAGAGCATTAGACATCCGCCAACGTAGAAGCGGCCTTGATAGAGCCATACTGCCGAATATTCGATTTTATTGCATAAAAAGAACGGGCACTGTACTCTGCAACTCCTGCTATATGGTGAACTTTAAACGACTTCCTTTGTAGCATATTGTTAATCAGCAAATACTGTGACTGCGCAAGTTTCGGCGCCATTCTTGATACTGTGCTTCCTTGAGCATGATGTTTGCATTATCTCTCATCGCAAGAGATGTTGAAGAGGACACCTGTCATGTTGGAGAGGCAAGCCCGATGGCAGCCGCAGCACGGCGAATGGAAGTATCTAGTACTTCATTGTACCCCTCACGTGCTATTTTCTAAGCAGATAACGCATGGGTACAATGTTGCTAATTGCATCAGTACTAGTATAGTGACGATTCTCGGCTAAAAAAAAACATAAGAGTTTGGACTGAAGCTGGTTTCGAATATTACTGTATACGAAGCAGGAAATTGTTCGGCAAAATTACGACTATTACAATGAGCTTGTAGAAGAGGGCAAGGGTATTGAGTCTCCGCTTATATTTGTTACTCCACTGGGTAAGCGATAGACCTGCATTATGTGTATGCATGTTTATATGCCAAGGAACGCCAATCACTAATAACCTCATTCTCTTTCATGAGTATGCAGGGCGGTTTTAACTGAAATCTTCCCACGCCATGTCACTTGAAGTTAGAGGTCTTGTGCAATCGCAAATTTTACAAATTAGTTGTTGACTGTGTCTAGAGTTGAATAAATCCTTAGACGAATTCTACGCAAAGTATGTAGACAAGCATAATGCAGAGAGGCTGTCACAGAAGTAGCTTAACGACCATCCTTTCCAGTTTGCAGTAGCTGACGACGAATGTACAAGTGGATGGGTAGATAGGTGGAGTAGCGTGTGGAAAAGAATAGGGAATGGGAAGGCGAATCCCATTCTTACCTCTGTTCATATGGAGTTGGGCAATCCTTGTAGGAGTACGTAAGTATTCAGAGCTTTTGAGGGGAACTTTACCCCTGGCGCCACGGACAATACTGGGTGATACTCCTTGGCGTGTTGGATTTGGAGCTCCCTTCTCACCATGGCCCTGGCATCTGTATTGGTGTGCGCTTTCTCAGTTGAATGGTCTATCACTTTACCAATCCAACCCAAAGAACGACGCTCGTATTCTAGGCCAGGCTCCGAAAGAATTGCACTAGTGGGTGCTTCATACGGGTATGGAACCACATAAATGTTTATGCGACAAACAGCTTGACAAGCATATGCTTGAACCCGTTTCTAAGTTAGGTCACTTCCAGATACCCTCTCACCAAATCGCATGCGGAATCAACGACGGGAGATGAAGCTCGAGATGTAAGATGATGAGTATTGTCGTCGAAGATATGACAGGGTCAATACCTATTTACTCACCTCCATTCGTGGTGACGATGGCGAATTCTATTCCCTTCGAGAGGTGCTGCCTGCGGAGTATAGCCTTAATGTTTACTCCTGGATCAGCAAGCGTGCGTGGACACTTCAGGAGCGTATATTGTCGCCACGAGTGTTCCATTTCACCCGAGACCAGTTGCTGTGGCATTCAGGAGTAATGAATGGGCCGAGGGTTATGTTTATAATTCTTACCGCTGCCATGAGCTCTATGACAGCGACAACGTCGGGCGCATAATTGATCGAATTCAGATGGAGTCCTCCAGTTCAACAGGTAAAAAGTTCGCTCCCAGTACTGATAGAGCTGCCGAGATCTGGTACAATTGGGTCTGAATTCTCCACCCGGTCACTAACCCGAGCTTCAGACAAGCTCCCCTGCAATTGCAGGAGTCGCAAACATCTTCCACCGGCCAGAACTCGGCGCGTATATGGCGGGACTTTGGGAGCATGATTCGTTTCGTGGAATGAGTTGGAGAAGAGTCGAGCCCGTCGAGCAGGAACCGTCTCAATATCGCTCATACATTGCCACTAAAGCGAACAGAAATCTAGCAGCAAGGGCGTATAAGCCGCCAGTGGCGTACTCGCAGCTGGAGCTGGGTGTCCGTAAATGATCCTATCGAAGTGAGTGATTATATGTTCTATTCGGCCAATCGCGACGCAACTGATGCGATGAGTCTGAGCTTCAACACTGGGAAACGCTCTGTGGGCCATGCATTGTGAGCTGTCACCTGCTGCGCAGCAGTGATAATCCGTCCGTCCACAATTTGGAATGGTCCCGTATCGAAGTCCGTGGAAATTATTGAAAGCTATGGATATCGAAAGCCAAGCTGTCGCCAGCAGCCGATGGACCAAATGGCCTCTTCATGAAGAACATTCTTTTCGACAAAGATAGACCAGCTGGTGCAGGGACACATGCTTATCAAATCCAATCTGAGCGTGATCAAATTTGGAAGGAGACGCTGATCTTCCCGATCTGCAAGGAACGCTGGGATGATCGTCTTGTCTACGCGCTCCTGCTGGAAACGATGCAGGATCCTGACAGCTTCAAGCGGGTCGGCCTTGTGGAGCTAGAGTGGCAACCATCTCTGCTGTCAGACATGGTGTAAGATTACTACATGCATCCAATTCCAACCAGTCCAAGCAACATCAGGCGGGAGCACTACGAGACGAAGGAGTACAGTAGCAGCAGGATCGGTGAAGGAACACTAAAATTGTTCTAGACTGAAGCACGGAGTATTTCCTCGTAAAGCAGGCCACTGTAATCTCTTTCTTTATCAGGAATCACTCAAGCCACCTCCCGTTTCCGCGTCCAGCCCCAAATGCTACTGTACTACAAATGCACAAAAATTGGGAAACTCGGGCACCAATCGGGGACGACCCCGACAGTCGCATTGAGTCCCCGCCACCCTGGAACCACGTGCATCTAGTCCTGGAAGGGAAGGAGGCTGACAGGAGTGCCGCACACTTACAGATTTCCCGCCACGGTGGAGCCCTCTATCAAGATAGTGACAGCGCCTTTATCACGGTCACTCCTGTAGGTGCTTTCGAAGAGGAATCCAGACAACTGAGCGCGGAAAGCGTCGGCTATACGACTCGACTGAAAGCTGAAATTAATATCACGTGATATCATCTTGATATCTCCCCGGGCTCGTGCACGCGAGAACGATAAGAGAAGAATGTGGCCAGAGTATATTGCTCCAGCTCTTCGGCCTCATGGAGCTCAATACATTACTAGCGCATCCCATTCCTTATAACTTCCTTGGGATTGCTTCCCTGCAGTCGCTGGGAGTCATCACGTGCTCTTCCCTCACGTGCGAAGGCTCGTTTTACCTCGGTTCCAGCGTATCTGATAAGGTTCCAACGCTTTCGGGGAATCCGTGAGATTACAGCTCGCGAAGTGACCATACAAAAGCATAATAACAACATCCAAAGTGAATTGGGGTGGGACCCGGAAAAATATAGTAAGCCAGCGCAGACTAGCATAGAAACACCGTTTGTACAACTTCACCCCCCTATATCTACTGTGATGAAGTTGTACAGTACCACCGCCACCAAAACTTGTGTTCGAACAACCCACAGCCCAGGTGCCACGCCCCAAGCTGACACCATCTCGGTTCACGAGAGCATTGGGTCCCAATTGCCCTGGCCTCTTTCTCGATCCACATCTATGGCCGCGGGGTTGCATACCAAACAAGCATTCGGGTAATTACCCTGGCGGATTTGTGTCCCGCGCGGGGCCCCCGTACTTGACCAGTACTGGCTGAAGTTCGTGCCAAGAGTTAGCTGAGATAGCCTGCATTCATTTAATACGAGGGACGTGGTGCGACTAAGCTCTGCCCAGGTGACCCTGTCTGCCACACATAATATCAAGCCGAGCGCGTCGCACCCCTTGTAGACCTGCCCGATACGTACCCACGGCGATATCTATGCGTTTTAGGAAGGTGATCAGAGCTGGCGGCGCCGAAGGGTACATTGCAATTCCAGACTTCTGGCAGCCGCGCTCACGCAGGACGGGAAACTATTGACCTGCCTTTTTGGAGCTCGTTATCCTGCGTCCGCGGTTCATATACTGTCTGTCGCCCCATCCCCTCCCATCCGTTCAGAAGTGCGCGTCTCCGCTCCCTATTCCCAACTTCTCTCTACTCTCTTAATTCATCACCCATTCCTAATTGTCGCCATGGCACAGATGGGAATTACTGGCGGCCTCGCCGAGAAGTCGGACGTCGTCGACCTCGAGGCAACTGATCTCCACCCTGATACCCCCGGCGTCTACTATCGCGAGAATTGGGGTCTGGCCGCCCGCGTCGACCCTTCGGTCACCTTCGAGGAATACACGTTCTGGGCCAAGATCGAGCGCGATCTAGAAATAGAGAGAGACAGGATATACAAGGAGAAGCGTGGCGCCTGGACCTTCAAGAGCTTGATCAAGGACCGTTTCTCCAAGGGCATCCATCATGAGGCCAAGAAGGAGGCCCAGGCCGCGGCCAAGGCTAACGCAGAGGCTGAACATAAGAATCGCGGCGTCGGCGTCATTTCCGACGGCACTGACTCTCCCAACGGCGGCGCCACCGAGGAGGAGTGGAGAATTGCTGCCAGGGCGCTCAGAACTTCCGGTTGGGGGACTGTTTTCTATCTGATCACGACTGATATCCTGGGCTGGGGAAGCACTCCGTGAGTTTTTTATTCCTAAGCCAATTTTACTGCGCTAACAGGATTCGTATCCAGGAACGTCTACTCCTCTGCAGGTTATGGTCTCTCTACTGCTCTCTACGTGATCTTTGGTATCGCCGCTTGGTACTCCGGCTGGATGCTGTGGAAGATCTTCTTGGGCCTCGACTCGGCGCGCTTCCCTATGGTCAGTTATGGCGACACTTTCTTCCGTGTATATGGGCCGAAGTCACGCCACTTCATCAACATCACGCAGTCCATCCAACAATTCATGACTGTGGCTGTGCTCACTTTGGGCTCTGGCAGTATTATTGGCCAGTTGTCCAGTGAGAAGATCTGTTACGTCGTCTGCATCCTCATCTTTGCCATCGTTGGGTGCATTGCTGGAAACATCCGAAGCTTGCAGCGCATTGGCTGGCTGGCGAACGCCTCCGTCTGGATGAATATTGTCAGCTTCCTCATCATGTAAGTGTTAATATCCTCCGTAAATTGGGAGGTGTATGTACTAATAGTATTTCAGCATTGCGGCAGCTTCCAAATATGGACCGGACTACCAGTTTCTGGAGGCATCCACACTTATCAACACCATCGAGCCAATCATGACGTTTGCTGGCAAAGTACCAGACCAATATCAAGAATCTGCCTATGGATTCGCTGCAGTCCTAACTGGTGTTAACAACTTGGTTTGTAGGTTACTCCCAGACGCTTAAGCCAATACTAGCAACTAACTGTAAGCACAGACTCGTATGGTGGTGCCTTACTTTTCGTTGCCTTCCTAGCGGAGATGCGTCACCCCCTGGATTTCTGGAAGTCATTGATCATTTCAATGGCATTCATCAGCGTTGTCTATATCGTTTTCGGTGCAGTTGTAAGTCACTTTTTATATTTTCACCCTCTTTTCCACCCTAGTACTTTAAAATAAAGGCGGACTAATGACCTTTCCCTTTTAGGTTTATTCACAATTGGGCCAATACTCCGCTTCGACTATCTCCCAGGCTATCGAGCCCTTCAGCCTGCAGACAGTTAGCAATGTTTTCGCCCTGTTGACAGGTGCCATAGCATGCTGTAAGTGCTTGTCATATTGACATCTTCCGAGCCGGCTAACACTTTTCACGTAGTGATGTACATGAACATTGGCATGAAGACCGTCTACGTTGAGGTCTTCGAAGAGGTCCTGCATTTCCCCCGTCTCATTACCAAGAAAGGCCGAATTATGTGGACCGTTTTGGGCCCCATGTACTGGACCCTGGCCTTTGTTGTCGGAGCCTCCGTACCCAGTCTCTTCGGTATTGCGGGTATTGTCGGTGCTTTGTTGATTCTGAACTTCACCTACACCTTCCCGCCCATGGTCTTCGTCGGCTTTATGTGCCAGCTCGGTGCCGTCCTTCCTGGTGAGGGTTTCGACCCTACAACCGGCGTCACCACCAGACATGATACTGGCGTGACACGGTGGGTCCGTGGGTTTAAGAAATACTGGTTGATAAACAGCGTCAATGTCGTCTACACCCTTGCTGCCTTGGCATGCTCCGGATTGGGTTCCTATGGTGCTATCCAGGCGTTGATTACTCTCTTCGGCCCCGGAGGAACCGTTGCCACATCTTGGGGCTGTGCTGTCCCGGCCTAAGAGAAGTCGTATGCCAATCTATTAGGCTCGAAACTCAGACTGTTGTTATTAGTACATGATCTAAATAGGCGTAGTTTATTCACGAAACTATTGCTTACAGATCCCTTTATATTAAACCTGAAGACTTTAATTCTCCCCTTGATTAGGCACAATACGTGAGCAGATTAGCCATCTTCGACAAGTTTGGTGATTGTCCATAGTAGCCCCATGGTTGCTGTGTGTTTTTGTTCTTGCAAGCCCGCCCAAAGCTTGAACGTTACATCATTTAAAATATACCCAGTTGCTAGAATCCATTGTTCAGAATATCAGTTCCGGCACTTAGCCCTTCCGTGACTTTTCACACATCTCCAGTACTTTGGCAGTATTCGATTTAGAAATATAAAAGCGCTAATCCAGATGTTGACGGGGAGATTGCCGCTAGATTCACTCCTTGGGTCAGCGGCGCTGAATATAGTGTTGTATAAAGGGAAAGGCTTTCACTTTTATCAAGGCAGCGATGATCCACAGTGAGAATAGCTCTAGAATTTGCATGCTGCCTTTAGTAAACATTTTATTGGGGTTTAAATCTTCAGAGAGCATCGTATAGATATTATAACTCGAACTCAGAACTAGGTAGGCGCGATTAATGAGATTGCCGATCCCCGATCCTTTGACCTGCGGCAAGTGTTTTCTATCCTTGAAAATATTGTCCATTCTTGATTTAGTTTTTTAAAACAGCTAAAAGTAAGGTAAATAAGATATGCAATTGGAGAAAGCCTTGTCCTCAAATTAAATTTGACTCGTTGCACCTCGGCTGTTAGCACCATGGATCCGCGACAGAAAGGCGACAGAGCATAGATTAGTCGTCATAGGTGCATATGGGGATGTACGGTGTGCTGTATGACACTAATTTCACCGCCCAATCTGGGGATGTAGAGTATGTTCGCCTAAAAGAGTTTACGACATGACACCTCGCGGGCCACAAGTTTAGAAATATTAGAAAAAGGCGCCTCGATATCATTTTAGGATATATAAACACTGCGATAATAGAAAAGACTACTCGCACTTTATATTATATTACTCAATTTAATTTGAGCAGTTATTGGATGCATATATCTACCAGTGCAGTAAATTTCTTTTTTTGGTCGGTAAGCACAAGCACCGTGCCCCTTAGATTCATCCTATTATATCTATATGTACTGTATATACTTGACTCGCATAGCTACCTGCAGTATTCCTGACAGAATTCTAGGCTATGTTGAAAGTAGCAAATTCATGATTTAGGCCAATAATATAATCTTCCAGCCGTCTTTCGATTAACTGCATTTAGTTAGTTGTCCGAGGTCACCTGGGCACAAATGTCTTCTCACATGTGGGAAAGGACAGTTTTCAATATATATGGTGGCACTTACAGACATCCCAGTAGTAAGTCTTCATTGTTCTCTTCAAGGGTTGTTGGGTAATAATATCAAGAAGAATAGAACAAACTAGCTATTTGTCTCCTATCCACTTTCATCCACCCCTCAAATGGCTGGTCCGTCGCAAAGCCATAATACCCCTTCCTGCTTCACTGATACCCATGGGGTGATTACAACAACCATGAACGATCTCCCAGGCTACAGGATTAAGACAGTTCTTGGCACAGTTTACGGACTGACTGTCCGAACAAGGAACTGGGGAGCAGATCTCGGCGCCGTTGTGCGTTCTACAGTTGGCGGCGAGATCCGGCCCTTTACGAACCTGATGTATAACTCCCGAAATGAGGCTGTAGAGCGAATTGTCGGAGAGTGCATGGGTAGAGGTGGCAATGCTATTATTGCAATGAGATTCGATGTGGCGAGTTTTGGAGCTTGCTCTCAGATATGTGCGTATGGGACGGCTTGTCAGGTTGAAAAGATCGAGGGCTAGAATTGACCAGATCAGAAAGTCCAATATATTGGCAAGAACAGGAAATGAAGTTTCTAAGACCCATTTCCTTCTATGTATAAGCATTCTATATTTACACAGTTTATATATTATCAATGGTTTTCTCATATTATACCCCACTCTGCTACTAACAGGGTATATTGGAGGGGTGGGAAATAGGCACATCTAATGTTATCTCAAGCGTTTTGTAAGAACTCTAAGATTAAGATCTGCGTCCTTTTATTTTGTAGATACTATAATCTAAGCCATGACAATTCTCTCTAGAGCATTTTTAAGCAATTCCGTTAACTCCTTCGGATGTGACAAATGAGGAATATGATCTGAATCCAACTCAAAGATATTCTCTCGCTTCCACGCTACTGTCTGCAACGCATATTGCTCTTGAATGAACCTAGGAAGAGCGTTGTCTCTCGTAGTTAAAATATAAAATGAAGGGACCTGATCAGTGATTGGATTTTCCGGAGTCGTGAGGTTATATATACTAGTTAAGATCACGCAAATTAGCCTTTGTCATCAGAAAAGCGTGTCTACATCTTCTACGGGCCGGAGATAGATGACCTACGTGCTAGACTGGGCTTCCTGTTTGGCTATCCACATCTTGGCCTCTTCAGCAGGCAGGTCATTATAGAAGAGATACTCAGATTCTAGTACATCGACTGTACCATCCTAGATCATATATTTGTCAGGATAGAGCATTTCCAAAAAGAACGGATAGGAGTAGATACCTCGTTGAATTTATATGCCGCCACGATCTGATCAAAAGTCCTAACAGGCGGACCTAGCTTTGCTGCAAGGGCATTCTGATTCTCGATCAAAAACTCCGCATTCATCTCCATAATTGTCTTTCCCAGATGTGGGAGAATGGAAGCCACACCGACATATCCAACGACGCCTGTAGAATGACCTGTGGTCAGTCGGTGTGCCTTGCTTAGGCCATGCGCGCCCAGGCATCCAATGAGGCCACCTGCAGAATGTCCAATGACAACCACATCGTTGCCCGATTCTAGTTCATTCTCAATCGTCTCACGTGTGTGGTCAATATCTTCGTGCATATCGACGGAAGCAGGACGCATTTTATTCGTTGGTTGGTCTATGACTATAGAGTGATAATCAGGCAGTTGAGAAGCAGTACTGCGATAGATATCAGTACTCAGCCAACTTCCGGGGACGAACACCAAGGTCAGGCGTTTTGATGTCATGGTCGAAAAGTCAATCGGTATCCGTGTTCGTGCACAATCCAAGATTTGTAGCAGTGAGGAACTTCTTGGATGGCACAGGAAGATGATATATAAATATATGACTTGAATTCGTTCCTTTCACCGCCACCGACACCGCCACCGTTGCCGCCATTAGTAAGATTTTAGTGTCTGATTGTGATACAAGCTTAATTATCTCTTCACAGAGATTCATTCTCGGCGCTATCCCACAGGCATAATACCAAGACTCTCCTCTCTCCGTCCGTCGATTATTTTGTGTGATTCCCGAGCTCCTTATTCCTTAATATGTTGTACGGCAATAATTTAAATAAAGAAATTTGGAGAAGTGTCCGAGGTGTATCTACATGGGAGGTTCCCGTGCCCGAGAGGCACGGGAAGGAGGCGAAGCAAAACTTCTTGTATTATCGGCTCGCACTTCCACTTACAGAAAACTGTCGTCTCGCGTTTCTGTCTACGTTACCGACCGAACTTCAAATCAATGTACAGAACACAGATCAAACAACGTTTGATAGCATAGTAAGCTTCGAATGTGGCTTCTTCTACACATATCCATAAAGGTTGGCCCTATATTTCAACCGTGTAGTCTTTCTTCTTGTAATAAGGTCGTTGCAAGAGAAATTAATGCTCTCTAATATACCGTCTTGCTCGCTGCTCTAGTACACTAAAGCGTGGTACGACCCTGCCGTGCTGGCGCAAAAGAAAACATGATCGCGCCACAACATTTAGCTTGCACGACGAGTCAACTCCTTAAATCTTTTTATACCTCGACATATGTTCGTTTCACGATTGACCAAAACTTTAAACGAACATAGTATAATGGAACGAGAGAGGAGATGTTCGAGTTATGGGTCTTAGACGTGTATATCCTTAAACTACAGCATTCATTGTTGTCACGAGCCTCTTTATCAGCGATATTACTATGCTAAACTATCACAATCAGTTCTTGCTCCCCTATATGTATAACAACCCCGATGAAGCTGGTGGTGGATCCCTTCTGGGGACGACTTTGAACCAGGTACCCCTTAATCCAGTCCCAGGTGACTATCACTTTTCCTTAATCCTCATATCAATGCTCTCCATCGGACGTGCTGTAAAATCTATGACTAGGCTTCTAAAATACATGGCTGAGCTGAAGCCACATGTTTCGAGCAGCCAAGATTCACTTGCCAGTCTGGCGGCTTACAACCTTGCCCGGCGGCTCGCATGTGGTGAACTTCTTACTTGGATGTTCCCTTGAAAACACGCGCTTTTGATGAAGGTAATAAAATTTGGTAAACGCTTCTATTTGTTAAGTGTTTGCAGCCCTTTTCTTCCAACAATCATTATGACCACGTGTTAGTTATGCTTCTTTCGATCGTTCTCATAGTCTGTGCGATTTCAAGTGCAGATTTCCGAATCTCCTCGCTCAAGCCGGATTCTTCATTTCCGAGCTCTTCAAACCTATCCAGCCAGAAGCCCCACCGTTGCAGGCACATAGTGGGCTTCCCATGGTACAAATGGCCTCCTTCAACGTAGTTTGCCTCATCCTCCACTGTGACATTGATGTAGCCAATGTTTTCCCGCGCCCACCAGAGCAGAGGCTTGCCGCCGTGAGTGATCCATGCACAGGCGACCTGTATTTTGCATTCTGTTATACTCACCTCACGGTCTGTGCTCAGGTCCTCAACCCCTGATCGCAGGGCATACATCGCCTGGTAGTATGGACCAATCACACTTGATCCCATGCATGGAGCCCCGAAGGGTGTTCACGTTTAGCCATATCTGTGCGGAGATTGGATTGAACAGTCCAGTCTCTGACATCGGGTCTTTTACTAGGCAAATTAGACTCATCCTCTTTAAAGTGGCCGACAAACATACCGTCGAAGGTCGCTTTCATGCACATGAAAAGCAGAGGCAAGACTTTCCATACACGCCGCTAGACCTGGAGGTCAGGGATATTAGGTCAGTACTGTGGTAAACGAGAATCGAGTTGATGAATACTAACACCCAAGACCTTCAAGTCGCCTTTGCAATCTGCTGCAGGCTTTCAAGAATGCTCACGAGACGTTCTTATACCTCGTTTGACACACCAGGACTCCTAGCAATATCAAGCATAATCTCCCAGACCATCCATAGATAGTCTTGGGTCTCCTTTTTCTCTTCAAGAGGAGGACAGGAACCGTCAAGCTGGCACGCGGCTTCTACCGCGGCTTCTGGTGTTGCAGGCTGCAGTCCGTGATCAAATACGTTGAACTATGTAGGCTCCCTGCTCCGAAAGATTCCTTTCTCTTATCAATTGGGGATGGAATAGATTGCTTTCATTTTCCGCTATCGTGCCTGCGTGAGGAGACGCCATGTGTCGTGTCAAACAAAACTACGTACTTGGGAAGAAGGGCTCTAAAGATCATTGCGGGTAAGTTCTTCCGAGGTGTTGTTGCAGTTGCGGAAATAAATGGGCTGAAAAGAGGAGGTTGGAAGGAGGAAAGAATGAGTTGGGGCCAAAATCACAAGGTCGATGGAAGTCCGACGCCAGCAAACCGCCGGCCCCATTTTCTTGCCGCCGCTCTTAGCTGCTACTTCGCGCCCGTCTGTAGCCGCCCTATAAGTTGCATTGTCCTGTCAACGTGTCGGAGGGAATCGACGGCGTTTCTTCAAGAAAGGAGGAAACCTGGGCCAATATATACCAGGACACAAAGCTGAGACGGGTAAGTGGGCCTTTACGTGGTCCCTCAACTGACACAGCGAATGAATGTCAATGTGCCGAATGCCCAAGCAAGTTGCGACCATTCGTCTCCAGAATGAAACGACCTCGCAATAAGCGCCAGGTAGCGAGGCAGAGGAGGGCTATTTCGCGCCGGTGGCCGTAGCCTTATAGACAATTTAGTTCTCGCCAGCCCCGAAGCATAACGACGTTCCATACTTGAGATCTAAGCAGGAACCAGTGCCAAACAATAGGCCATTTAAGCCTAAATATATACTTATGATTGGCACATCGCCTGGGTGAGGACCATTGAGTTTGCTTGAGAGCCGCCAGCGAACGATAAATGGTGGCCTAGTAATAGGTAGAGTATCAATCGCGACAAGACTTGGACGCATGAGGACGGATTCTTCTAGCTCCTAGACTCGATATATCTCACGATATAAGCAGGTGAGGTTTTAAGAGTACGAAAGGCTGGATTCTATAGATGTCCCCGCTAGTGCATTTGTTTCTCCAAATACTCTGCTAGATTGCCACGAAGCATCGCAGCCCGAATCTGGCACTCCAGATCTCCCAACTCCAACACCGTAATAGCGGTGGTATACCACTGCTGCACTTTATCGTGCAAACCTTCCTGTGCAGACACGATAGCTAGAACTTTGGACCCAAACGCGAAATACTGCACATCCATGCACCATTGCAATCCGCCACCAACCACCATACGGCAGCTGCTGCGCTTGACCAAGCTGAAAGCCAGCTCCATGGCCAGGGAGGCTTCTTTAAGGTTGTAGTGTGCGAGATACGTGAATCGATCTAGAATCGAAAGGGACGAATCAGAGTTAGGGCCGTACTTGCGATCTGATTCGCGGAGAAGGAGCTGATAGCTTTCTTTCAGGCTCGCGTGGTGCAGAGTATCCAGATCCCAATGCTTTAAGTAGTTCGACCACATTGCGAGAACGGTAGCGTGATCACCGCTGACCCACGACTTGAGACTATGGATCGATTTGAGGTATCCGAGGCGCAATGAGTCGATCAGTGCACTTTGATCTTTCCGAAGTATTTCGTATAGTGCGGCACAGATATGGAATACAGGATAAGTCTCGGAGCCAGGTCGAAACTTGGATCTTGTCATTTCGCCATAATGCCCAAAGAACAAGCTCAGGATCGTGAAATCATTGGCGACGACACAAATGTCGTACATGTAGCGGCACATTCTCCAGAACTTGATAAGCATTGCGGGATCCGGGCAGATCATGGTACTTTCCATCTGCTCGAATACCCCACGGAGTTTTCGTACTCCTTGTCCCAAGTTGCCCGGAGACATCTTTGCCAGTCGGGCTGCTCCGAAAGTTTGGTCGCTAAGGCTCTGCCATGTGCTGCTCAAGCCAGTCGTCTCATCTGCAGCAGTGATGGTAAACAAGTCGGAACTGGTCCAGCCTTCGCTTTCGAACAGCCCAAAAGCGATATGGTGCACCGACTTGAGAATAATTTCTTGAAGCAGGCAGATATCGGGACTTGCTATTGTTGATATGATAAGAATCTGAAGGGCGAGCCTATTGAAGAGTTTGTCGGAAAGCGGTGATGGTGCTTTGGCCCTTTTCTTCTGTCTAGTTCGAGTTCCTACGGTCTTCTGCTGGTGGACTTGCATTCCATCCTGCATCTTCTTGCTGTTCTTTGCAAACTTTTCCCACCCCTCTTTGCCAAACTGGGTGTAATATTGACTGCGGCTAGAATAACAGTCTTAGAACCGCAGCGGCAGGAGAGGGCGTGAGCAAGGCCTTACGTTTTCTGGAAATGATATACCAGCAGCATGATGATCCGAACGTCTTCAAGCGTTTTTTCTTCCTCGATGAAAAGTTGATGGATGATCGGTTTAAGAATTTCCCACCGCTGCTCTTTCGTATCTGCATTCACCGAAGCCGTTGTTAGGTCGCTTGGTCGTACTGAAGTGGATCCTGGATCAAGATTTATGTCGAATGCCGCGTGTACCGTAGGAAGCACTGATGCGCTGTGTATTGTCGAAATTGTGTCTGCGAAAGGAAGATATATCATTTGACGATTCAAGTTTCCAAGACAGTCTGGATAGTCGACGAGTCCTGTGCGAAAGCGATTAGCTGCCGATCATTCGATGAAGGATTCGGGAGCAATACTCTGGGGAACCTGGACGTGAATGGCTTCATTTGGAAACATATTCGAGCCATTCCCTTCAATGGGCTGCAAAACACTGATCTCATCTGGGAAAGCATGTAGTTGCCCGTCGTTCAACGCGTATATGTCATTTTCGTTGGCAGCAAGGCTGCCGTTGAACAGCCAATCGGAGCTAGTGTACTCCATGATTATCGAGGCAAATTGAGGGATTGAATTTCGTTTCTGGGTAGAAAACGATCGGGGAAAGAAACTGACCTCAAGGGAACAAGTCCCATCGTCTTCGTCCACATGCAGCGGCAAGTCTTCTTGTTTCATATTCTGGCTTCCAGCCTCACCTTGAATATGGAGAGTGGATTGGATATCGTGACTTTACCTGGGGTCTCAGACTCTACACCGTGCATGAAGTACGTACGAGCTCTAGAGACACCTGATTTGATTTCATTGGAGAGGTGCTCGGAAGGCGCCTTAATGTTCATCGCATCATGCGGGTCGCATTGAAGGAGGGTCAAGTCCATCGGATATTGGTTTGCATGTGACCAACTTTCTCGAGTGAGGTTAAGTAAGCAGAACTGACTCGCTCAGGCGCGTTGCTTAACTGCAGGTCGATTGAACGCGTATGCGCGTCTCCCAATTTGGTCACAGTTGCGGCTTCAAATCAAGTGTTGATTGTTGATTCTTGATGAAATGTTGGCGAGGTAGGAGGTCGAGTTTGCTGAGACTATATATAAGGTTTAGCTATCCCGAAACTCGTCCTAATATTTTCTTTAACCATAGTTGCAGAGTCGTCGAGCTCATTTTACTGTCCAGTTTTTCAATTTTGCACCACAAGCCCTACCCCTTAAGCTGGTTATAAATCATCACGTCATGTCTTCTCGTTACTCCATGGATAGCAGTGATGCATCTACTCTCGAAGAGAAAGATGTGTCGGAGGAAGAGGTTCGTACCCATATCGAATACATCAAACGCAACCCCAAGAAGTCCAAACCTTCCCGCAGCCAAGTCGTCATCTGTGTTGTACACAGATCAAATGTCAAACTTCTGTCAGACGAACTGAATAGGCTTCATAAGACCAAGTGGTTAGCAGCCATCAGGTGTAAGTCGATGACCCTATGACCGTTGCCATCCGCACTCTTATGATGATGATCGAGACTAAATGCGTCTATATAGCCAGAATCCTTGCAGGATGTTTCGATGACCTTAACAACATTATCGCCCGGACAGCTGCAGACGGCAGCAAGACGAGTTTGGTTCTTCTCATCACCCCATTGGCTTCCGAGATCAAATTCAATGTGCCTAAATGCTACACAACTTTTAGTATTATTCGTTGCCCACACAGTCATTCCGATGGCCCTTATCTCGCCATTGACCCAACCTCCCGGTACTGCAACATACCATTGCCCATGTGGGACATGAGGCAGAAGCACCTGAAACATACTCTCAGACTTGAGTCAGGAGTCTGTCTCATTAATCGATTCGGAAATCTTGGCAGCAGCACATCCCGCTACAGCAGCGACTTCCAAGCTAAAATCAGATCAGAGGCAGAACGTCTGCAGGATAATCACACGAGCTGGGAGCAACGAAAAGGCATCGTCGCGTTCATCCTTGGCGCGCTTGTCGGCGGCGGCACCACGGCAGCCAAACTTTACACCTGTACCAAATTGGCATCTGGGGGGATCTTCCTGCAGTGTCAGGGTGTCAAGGCCGGGATGGCTGGACTGAAATTCTTGGAGATCGGCTCGGCCACCCTGAAAGCGGGCTATGGGAAGGCCTCTCTAGTTGCTGCTGCTGAGATCGTCGGCACACCTGTCCTCATTGGGGCTACAACTGGCGTTGTTGTTGGTGCTTTGGTGTACTATGTGCCATGGAACAGCCTCTTCGACTGGCTGAGGAATCTCTGGAACGGGTTCTGGAACTGGTTAGTCGAGAAGTTCCAGGCTTTCTGCCAATCCGTCGCTTCTTGGTGGCAGGAAGACGGCCGTCGGAGTAGAAGTCGCGAAATGAGCCGCTCTTCTCGTCACTCTCGCCATGGGCCTATGAGGATGAGAGGCCATTGAGATTTTCTTCTCAGATTTTCGTTCTATTCTCTTTTCTTTTGCTACTTTCTTGACGTGTTTCGAGGGACTTGTTTCCTTTTAATTTTGTGGAAATAAAGACGGGCCTAGGAATATGATCCTCTCCTTTCGAACTCCTTTCTTGCCTTAGGATAAGCTAGTCTTTCCCCTCTATTTCTCGGCTTTGTATGGCCCTCTCAGAGTATCCTTTTAGTTAGACATTGGATTTCACATCTTACTACCGCAGTTCCTAGCCTGGAAGGCTAGGAACTGAACAATACATTGGGGCGCACATGGTAGCGGCGAATAGCGTTGAGTTGGCGAGGCCAGTAATCCACTGCACTGTACGTCTTCTTCTCATTGTCATCCCGATTAAGATGTTTGTCGATATTATTCCGTAGCTTTAGCCATGTCACATATTTAGCGAAGATAGAAGCTCTTAAATTATGGAACTCACGAGGTTCCAACTTCTAGCATCCAAAGAGCTAGCAAAGCTAGCCCAGCAGCTGAACAAGCCGATCAGACAAGTAGTGAACATACATTACGACTTCTCTGACTAAATGGTTGCAAAGGTGACAAGTAACTAGAACTACGATTATAGGAAATGCCGATCTAAACCGAGGACCAGTCCGTACCGGCTCTGTCTTAGCTACTTCTGTGTACATTTTACGTGCTCTGCGCCAAGTCGTCTTATTTAGTCTAGCTGCATAGGTGCTAATGTAGAAAATTTTTGGGTTGATCTTAAAATCATACAGAGTGAAGAGTGAAGCTAGTTTCGCATGTTACTGTAATCAGCCCCAGATTAATCCTCAATTAGCTCATACAGATGCGAACCGATTAGTGTTCTATAGGGTATTATTGAGGGTCAAGGTCTAAAGGCTGACCACAGCTGACAATGTCACTAAGTCAGAAATCATAGCTAGTCGGATTGCATTTCCTCATCCATTTTATTGTTACGGTAGATATTATAGCGTCTGTCAGTGGATCCTACTACAGAAATTACACTGACTGTCCTTTCCCCGGGATAAGCCAACAGTTTCCCCTTTGGGTACTTGCATCGTCAACTGAAAGCAAATTATAAAAACAAGGATTTAGCCCCGGAATTTAAGCGGAGCACACGGAATCTTTCAGTATATGCTCTTTTACGCTAAAAGACTTCGGTATGTGAACACACTTTAGAGATCCAGATAGAAGTGCATTGGTTTTCCAGAAGGGATCGTAGTATAACTGAGAGGAAATCAGCTCGGTTCTCTAATGCACCGACATAAAATGGTCCATTATAAAAATTTATATAGAGAATAGAAGACAAAGGATGAAGCGAGACTTAATTCTATACTTCTACATAAGGAAAGGAGAGGCAGAAGGGATGTAAGAGTTGATATTGTCTCGTGTCCAAAATATTAAAGCGCCAAAAGAGGCTTAGCGTCCATTCGCGTAGCACTGATTCATGTGATAGTGAACATCGCGTCGGCTGTGTTGCTGTACTCGATCTGGAGTTGACGACTTGAATTGCCACTACAGTGGGAGAAGCCTATTAAATACATAAGCAGTACCAAATGTACTGTATGTCTGCGTACATTGAGTCCTTCGGGCACACCAACAGGCTGCAAGCTCAGGATATGAGCATTATTTCGAATTACTGATTGACATCGTATAGTTCTTGAGCGCCCCGAGCAACTTCTATGATGATATGAGAGACCTAAAACGATATGTTTATCCGACTACATGCCTGTTGATTGAAATACAAAAGGACCCCGGTGAAGTGACATGGCTCTTTGCAGAGATTGTCCGCAATCAAATTAAGAACGGACGCTCTGATCAGGAAGTTCATATCTTCGATCAAGAAGGCGATCTTGTTGCATTAAGCAAGCATGTCAGCACAGCTATTGATCTAAAGCAGAGGAAACCGCATAACATAACTCAGCAGACCAATTTAACGCCCAAGCTCTGAAGCTTAGTCTTTCTCCAGCCGCCAGATTAGCGATCGCAAGGTCTTGTAGCACCGCAGATATTAGCCCGAAAATTGGAAGAGTTCCATTTGAAATGCTGGACAATGTCAGGTGCATTTACGAATTCTTAAATGGTGGCCTTTCATTAGATGCGGAGCTTGCGGCACACAAACTCGAATCTATGTTGCAAAAGGACCGCATCCGTTCGGCTTGATCAAGTGGTGGTGAAAGTCTTTCAATATCAAAACACCAGCTAGAAAGCAATGTATAATGGATGGAGTGTTGACGAATGCAGGTATGACAAAATATCATGCTTGTGTTCAGATGATCGTGACTAGCCTATGGCTACATTTTAGAAATATCCGCTTATAGGAAAAAAATCCTTGAAAAAATAGGCTAGATCTCGCAGGTCAGAACATTTGTATAGAAACTAGTCACATTTAAGAGCTCAAAGATGTTGAATAGTCGCCTTTCCCTTATATGGTCTTCTGCTTGCCAAGTTAGAATTACCAGAACTCCACTTAGCCGCAAAATACGGGTTGTTTAGTGTCTGTCGCGCTACCGTCTCCCTTGAGCTGCGCGCAAATAGCGCCGTCGCATCGGCAATAAACAGAATAACGCAGAGTCTAGATTGTTCGCTAATTGCGTCGAGTATCACCCACCATTGGCCAAGGTTACTTGCCTTAAAAAAACAGAAGACTGGCTTCTGGTACACATGATAGAGACACTTTCTGGCGGCATAAATATTTTCTTTGTATATATATGTATATATATACATACCTATGTTCGTCGCCACCATTATGGCGTGCGGAAAAGGCTTTCGTCAACGCCACACTCTGTCTATAATACTTAACACTAGCGACAGTGGGGTAAGTATTGCAAACCCTCCTTCATGGACTGAGCTTGTACAGAGCCTAATTCTATTGTAGCCCATTACCTCTCTAATACACCGTATGGTTACCTACACTTATCAGGAGTAGGTGATAGCGACAAATTGCCCCAAAGACCACGCGAGGGATTTTTGGCGTGAAAAAGTAACTTCGTCGCCAACTCTGCCGGGTTTAAACCACTTTTAATTCAATAGTTCATGAAAAAAACAAAAGGCGGGGGAATTTGGGAAGCAAGTAGAAACACAATCATAAACGACCCATTTTCATTCCAATACGTTTGAAGACATGATATCTTCCTCATATGATATCGAATATTGTTCTGAAATTTCTATACTTAATCACAAACTAAAATTTTAAAAATCAATAATAGAATATATCTCTACCCAGTCTCTTTGAAAATTGTCCTGAAATGCCCACCCCTCACACAATTTCAGGTCTCAAGCATCCCACAGGACGATATTCGGCTCGTCTTTCTGAGGAAAACCTCCGTGGCAGTGTGGGATGTGACAATACCTTAGCATCCCCGGATTATCCGGATTAGCTCCTATTTACGTAAACTATAATGTTGGTTAACTTCGTACCAGCGGAAATCATTCTTATGTCGTGCATCATCTGTGACCCCGCCCGAACCACTCCACATGCAAACTCTATATTCATTACTACTCGCTTATATTAACTTGGAGAACCGCGGGACGATCCCCGGGCCATTCTTTCCTTCAGGACTGCTGCGCCTTATAATAATATCCAATTGGGTTTATTTCAATGCTCTTGGTCTATGTGGACTTATGGGAACGCTAGAATTGGACATTTTCATTGGTGCGATAACTTACTCTTCCCCAGACGCCACAAAGGAGAATGCTCACTTTTTGTCCGACTTTGCGGAGTGTAAGTGCCATGCCCCTGAGCTGTGCCTATTGTCTCGATTATTCGCCACATGCTTCTTTACCCTAATATCCGGGCAACTATCAAAGGTTACGGGCGTCTCTAATAGCTGAAGGGTATAGAGTATTAATATCTCTCGTAGGGCATTTATCAACTCAATTGTATGGCTACAGATGTAAAGGAAAGAAATTAATCTGCCTAATCACAATGTTATTCAAACTTTCTTGCTTTGTCGCATCATTCAGTGCTTGTACAGCTGGTATTATTGCTCCTTCGGGATCGATTGCAAGTAGGGCAGTATCTCGCTCAAGTATGATACCCTCAGCCGCCGGGTCAGCCCGAGATCAGCTTCATTAACTGGCAGCAGCTGGGTCCCCCCCGACTCTCATCATTAGCAATGCAAATTTCACCTCGAAATGGTTTGAAGGGAGTGACTTCGTCCAAATAATTGAGCTGACCATTAATAACACACACGCGGAGAATTTTCTCACACTTGCTGACACCTTGAATGTTTCCGTATCTTCGGACGAGGTGGAACTTGTAAGGCCTGGTACCCTTGTACGTCTTGCGCCTGGTCAAGCCGCAGCCGTTCAGGTAGGCGTTAAAAATAAAGCCGGGGTGGCCAATGGAACCACTTGCAGCGCAACACTCAAGGCGACATGGGGCGCCGGATATGGTACAGCGCACACAACGTCCTCCACAGTCTCTGGGAAATGCGGCTTTGGTAACTATACTGCCGATAAAAGCAGCATTGACTGGCACTCTAGCCCGGACTGGTATAATGATGCTAAGTTTGGCATTTTCATTCATTGGGGTGTATACTCTGTCCCTGCGTACGGCAATGTGGCGCCTAACGAATCTTATGCTGAGTGGTAAATACAACGACTGCCGGCCGTGCCTAAAATTCAACTGATTTAACTATTGTGCAGGTACTGGAATCATATGCATAGTAGTACCGATAAAACTCAAACATACCAATATCATGAGGCAACGTATGGTACAAATTTCAACTACGACGACTTCTTCTCCAATTTCACAGCCTCAAAATTCAATGCCAAAAGTTGGGTAGATTTAGTCGCTGCTGCAGGCGCCCAATACATAGTACCTGTGACAAGTATGTACCCTTTCCTGTATCATTTTCCCGTTATATTTATTTACTGTCTATATAGAACATCATGATGGATTTGCCCTCTTTGACTTTCCGAGCTCAATTAGCACTCGCTCATCAGTTCACTACGGACCAAAGAGAGATTTCATTAAGGAGATTCTTGCAGCGGCAAAGACTTACCAGCCTCAGATTCGACGAGGGACATATTTTTCTCTTCCCGAGTGGTACAAGTAAGCCGTCTTTAGTGTACTGCCGCGGTCATCAGCTAATGTGGTAACGCAGCCCAGCTTATAAAAAGTACGCTCGAAGCAGCTTTCCTGGAGGTATGCAAATCTCCGTATATACATTTGTATTTATTTGATGCTAACAGTGCTTGCAGGACCTCCTATCAACCCCTACACTGGCGAAACTATACCATATACAGGATATGTTAATGTCAGTGATTTTGTTTTGGACATTCAACTGCCGCAGCAAAATGTCCTGGCATATGACTATGAAACTGAGATAATGTGGTGCGATATTGGCGGTGCAAATAATGCTACAATATTTGCTTCAAATTGGTTAAACTGGGCCCGCGATCAAGGTCGACAGGTAACATTCAACAGCCGCTGTGGACTGCCTGGCGATTTTGACACTCCTGAGTACGCTTCCACCTTTGAACTACCCCTATACGTTTCCTACCTTCCAGTCCATAGAATTGAGTCTACTAATCTAATCTTGTAATCTCAGATATAAAACCAATAGTCAGACTGTAGTGCGTAAATGGGAATCCACAAGGGGCATGGATCCTGATTCCTTCGGCTATAACTATCAAACACCTGACTCGGGGTACTTAAACGCCAACGACACCGTACAAGCTCTTGTGGACATCGTCTCGAAAAATGGAAACTTTCTCCTCGACATTGGTCCCCGGAATGACGGTACTATCGCTGATATCATGGTGCAAGGTCTGACTGAAGCCGGAACCTGGATCCAT
Organism: Oidiodendron maius Zn; assembly: GCA_000827325.1. Lineage (NCBI taxonomy): Eukaryota > Fungi > Ascomycota > Leotiomycetes > Myxotrichaceae > Oidiodendron > Oidiodendron maius. The sequence goes on along the minus strand of KN832874.1, from coordinate 1,158,229 downwards.
GCCCATACCGAGAGTCTCTTCGGGACAAGATACTGGTCTGTAACACCAGGGATTGGGAATTTCAGGTATACAACAACACAAGATGCCTTCTATATTCATTATTTAACGACTCCTGGGACAACTGTGCATATTCCGGACAAAGTGCCGTACCTGCCGGGGGATAAGGTAACGGTGTTGGGCGGGAAGAAGAATGGCACTGCTGTTAAGGTTACGGAAAATGACGATGGGACAATTTCATTGGGGCTCTCGAGCGCTCAGGTTACTGGTGACAAGTATGTGTGGACTTTCAAGTTGGCATATACGAGTAAAAGCTAGAGCACAGAGTATCAACGAGACTTTGAGGTAACTGTGGAGAGGTGAGTAGCTCACACCTACTTGGAACTACTCTGCTTCCACTATTAAAGGCGAAGCAAGAAGGCCCAAGGAAATGAACTTGACTCATAAATCCATCAGTCCTCAAATATCGTAGATGCTGTCATATATGAAAAGCTGATTTTATTGGGGATGAAAAAACCCCCCTTTCAATCTGTCAAATTATGTCAAATTATGTCAAAAAATAGTAATTTGTAGCCATTTACTGTCGGAAAAGGGGTGAATTAACCTAATATGTATAAATATAGTTTACTATCCAATCCATATAGAATATAATTTAATCTGGACCCGCCACCATATATTACAAACGCCCTCGCCCAGCTACGTTCACGCTATTTCCTCGGAAGTTACCTCGTTTGTGTCAGGATGATAACTGCCATTCTCCCTCGACGACAATAAAGGGAGGTCTAACGTCTATACCTGTGTGCCTAGACGCACCCAGGAACGAGACAAAACCTAAGTACTTCAAGTTCAAGCGATTAAAAATTTCTATTTATTTTTGTTTCAGTTGTATTATATACCTCTCCCGAACATTCCTAACCTATCAATTCCGAAAATTATAATCACGTCGTCGCCGCCCCTTGAATTTATGGAGGGCCTTCTTTTGATACTATAAAGACCCCTCGACTCACAACACCACCATCAAGCGTTTTTTACCTTTTAAACTTATAAAACGATTATATATAGATATCCAGGTTTTATTATAATGCTAAAACGGTATTCTCAGTCTTGTGGCGGCTAGAGCGTGCTATGTCATACGCTGTTCGCCTAAAGTCGCAACCTTACAGTCTGAGGTGTTCCTTCGACGGCATTATTGCCACGGACATGTGATGGTGGCCATCGATTGTCACATTGCGAAACTACCCCAAAAAGTTAAGCTAAAACTCCTTTTAGAAAATGCTCGAAGACAAGTGGTGATTTTTGAGTAGTATATAAGGAGATGGTTCCCTAGTGCCCTCCAAGAAGGAAAGTATTCTGCAATTTCATCGGCATATAGCCTTGCTCTTTTTTTACCGTGAAAGAATTAAATCCTGCCAGATAAATGCCATACTGTTTAACAATACTCTTATTCCAGTATCTGAATTACTTTCTCGTAATTGGGAGCAAGAGCCAGAGACAGTTTGCTTGCTTTCGGGTGAGAAGCTACAGACGTGACCGAGTCAGAGTGGCCCTCGCTTGTTTGCAGTCCGAGGGTATGGACATATATTTACACTTATAATATCATCTAGATATTTCTTAATCTACCTGCCATGTACGTAATGTTGCAAGACAAGATATCGTATCAGGGTGGTCTATGCCAAGTATTTTCTCCTGCAAACGGACACATGCAACCATTAGTTCAAGACTCTTATCATGCTGGTCTTGACTTTTCCAGGTCCAAGCAAGATTTGCCATGCTCATAAGCGTGTCAGGATGCTCCTGGCCTAGCACCCGCTTCCTTATCTCTATCACTTGCACCCCTAAGTCCCCAGCCTCCTTCCAGCGGCCCTGGTTCTGGTACGTTGCGGCCAAGTTGGCCATGCTCATAAGCGTGCCAGGATGCTCCTGGCCTAGCACCCGCTTCCTTATCTCTATCATTTGCACCCCTAAGTCCTCAGCCTCCTTCCAGCGGCCCTGTTCCTGGTATATTACAGCCAAGTTGGCCATGCTCATAAGCGTGTCAGGATGCTCCTGGCCTAGCACCCGCTTCCTTGTCTCTATCACTTGCACCCCCAGGTCCTCGGCCTCCTTCCAGCGGCCCTGGTTCCGGTATGTCACAGCCAAGTTGGCCATGCTCATAAGCGTTTCAGGATGCTCCTGGCCCAGCACCCGCTTCATCATCTCTATCACTTGCACCCCCAAGTCCTCGGCCTCCTTCCAGCGG